>JARYMX010000502.1:0-20436 GCA_030169165.1 Centaurea solstitialis | reverse complement strand
AAATGAAAACGAAAGTTATCACTTGGTTAAAAAATTCTGTAGCAAAACCCATTGGAATCAATTAGCAAGTCGATAGGGGCTAAAGAAGTTGGGATCATTTGGAAAGATTGTTACCAATGAACTTTGCAAAAATATCAGTTAGAACTGTATTCGTCCCCTTTCGACAGAATGAGTTGTGTGTTCAGGAATTTTTCGCTGCTATGTCGACTTGTGGGTTCAGTTGGCTCTTCCCGAATCTGAGATTTGAAGGCTTTTAACCCTTATATTTCTAGAAGGGAAGAGCAGCGTTTGGTTCAGTTTTGATGGCATTCGATCTGATTTTGAAGGATTACGTGGCAAAAATTCTTCTCGTACCCTCTTCCCATTTTTTGACTCGGTTGTTCATGAACTAATTGCAGGGGGGAAACTCTTTTAAAAGGTTTTTGGGGTGCAAGGACCCTAATTTTGCCATCTACCTGCTGTCTTTGTTTTCCCCAAAGCCCTCAGAATAAGAAAAGGGTAGCCCTGATGAATGTATTTACTGCAAACAAAAGAAATTTTGGGTTTTTCCCGTGTCATGTATTGAATAAGGGAAAACAACAACGACCACAGAGCAAGGGGAACAAAGCTTTGGATCGTTTCAGTCACCCCCTCGTTTGTCCTTTTGGTCCAAATCCTTGGGCACTCGTCCCCCGCGTTTGTGCTGGTGCTTTTCCCCAGTAGAGCATTGATTTTCAGCTTGGGGGCACACCACCACCATTGTTTGGTCCTCGGGGGTCTTTGAGTTTTTTAAAACATTTCCCCTTCCCTTAACCCAATTCCCCATGTCTGCCTCATGTCTCATTCAGGTTCAGGTTTGTCTTCGACCAACACTTCGGGTTTTTCCCCCTTTCTTTATGGATTTTTTAGATTCAGGTTTTTTCTTCATATGTCCCCTCATTTGAATTTTTACATCCTTGCCCCGAGAAAACCCAGTTTGTTATGTTTTGCTAGTTCCCCGCCATGCAAGTGGGAAGGTGTTGGTTCTATTGTCACCCCCCAGTTGTCTCTTTCCGATTTTTTATTATATCCCCAAACCTTTGGGTTTAAAATCTTGTTTGGTTACCCAAACTATGTAAAAGGTTATTTGGGTTTTTCCCTTCTTTTGTTTTTTTGTGTTGTGTACAGGCCCCGCGGACTCGGAAGGTGATTGGGGGGGCCCAATTTAACCCTAGGGGATTTATGTCGTGGTGAACTCAGAGTTTTGGTTTTGGGCGGCGGGGGTTTTGTTGATTGTCTTCTTTTGGGTTTGGGAGTCATTTTTTCAGTTTTTTTTTTTGGGGCATGTTCTTTTTTAGGGCAAATGTTGCGCAGGGGTTACATTTTTTTTGGCCCTTTAAAAGCGTTTTGGGGGACAGTTGAAAAGTTTTTGATTTTTGGGGGACTGTAGTGGTTGTAAACTGGCAAAATTTTCTGTTTTTCCCTTTTAATTTTAAAAGTTTTTTCTTTTTCCCTTGCCCCTTTTGATCTTTTTCTTTTCTGATGTGTGGGGCCCAATCTCTGTGTTTAAAAGGGGGAGGCTCCAAGTACTATGTTTTCGTTTTTTGGGGTGATTAAAATCTTTTTATACTTGGGTTTTCCTCATAAAACGCGATCTGATTTTTTTTCTTGGTGAAATAGTAATTTTTGGGGGCTTTAATAAAAACGAAATTTGCTGTCATAAAATGTTTCGGTGTGATTTAGGGGGGAAAAATTCCTTTTAAATGACTTCACTCAGTTCGCATCTATTGGTACCACCCAAAACAATTTCTTTTACTGATACTCCTCAACAAAAGGGAGTTGCTGAAAGGAAAAACCGACTTTTGGGTTGAAACTGCTCGTTCATTGCTTGTTTCTTCCCCGGGGGTTAAAAATGTTTTTTGGGGGAAGCGTTCTTTTAACCCTACCTTTTGATAAATTTTTTTCCCCCCGCCTTTTAAATTGGTTTGTCTCCTTTTGAGGAAACTATATGGGGGGGTCACCCGATTAAAACCTCGTTGGTGTTTTTGGTTGTATTTTTTTGTCTTGCGTCCCCAGTTGAGAGAAATAAGTTTTTCCTCGTTTGTTTGTTTGTCTTTCTGGGTATGGTATTGGTCAGAAAGGATATCGTTTCTTTGATCCCGGGAGTTTAAAAAATTTTGTTTCTCGACATGTCATTTTTTTTTAAAAAATTTTCCTTTCTTTTCTATTCCCGCCCCTTTCAATGATGTGACGCAATCAGACTCCTTTTTATTGATCCCTTTTTATTTTGACACTGATGATACCTTCCCCGATTTTCCTGCTCATGAGACATCTGCAACATCGAAACCCCCTTTGGGGACATCCCGTCTTCTGATTTGCTCGCCTATGACCGCCCCCCCACCGGGTGAGACACGGAGTCCCCCTGAAAAATCCACTGTACTTGAAAATCTACCAAGCTCCCGGGTTTTGCTTAAATTATCCTACTCAGCCTCATTTGCTTCCTTTTTTAAAAAAAAATACATCGTTTGATGAACCGGGAAACCTATCGAGAGGCTATTTTTGATCCCTTTGGCAGAAAAGCAAGGGGGGGGGGGAACTGACAGCTCTTTATCAAAAACCCCCACGTGGGATCCCAGTCCTTTCTTCCTTTTGGGGAAAACATGAAAATTTGGGTTTTCCAAAAGGGTATTCAAAATTAAAAAAAGGTGGATGGGTTGGGGTTTGGGGTAAAGGCCAGATTGTTGCTAAAAGGGTATCCCAACAGTATGGCATGGGTTATGTTTTAGACCCTTTTCACCATTGCAAAGATGACACTATTCGAAATCTTATTGCGTTGCTTTATTCGTAGTGGAAAATTTTTCAAAAGGGGTAAAGAATGCTTTCTTGAAAGGTGATTTATGAGGGGTGTACTGACCCCTCCCCCGGTGTGGCTCAAAAACCCCGGGAAAATGTGTCGGGTTCGCAAAGCCTGTTTTGGTCTCAAGCAAGCCCCTCGCGCTTGATTTGGGGAAATTCTCTACGGTGATTATTTCTCTTGGTTTCCCCCTAGTTTAAACATGTTTTTTCGGGTTTTTTGTTTGATGCACGGGGGCAGGGCGGATTCTTCTTCCCTTTTATGTGGAAGACATGAAAATTTTCACTGGAGTGACCATGACGGTTTTTGGTCTCTGAAGCAAGAAAATGGGGGCCCCCCCCTTTTTTTTTTTTAAGGACTTGGGGACGTTTTCGTTACTTTTGGGTATTGAGGTTGCTTTTAATCCAAGAAAAGGTATCTTCTTTCCCCGACAAAGTATTATGGATTTGTTTGAGCGTGCGATTTTGAAAGAAAAAATTTTGACAGCCTTTTGAGACCAATGTTACTTACTAAAAGTGGTTTTCCCTTTATAAAAATCGACTTTTTATTACTATTTTGGAATTTGGGTTTTATCTTACTTTTTCAGCCCAACATTGTCATGCGTTATGTGGTCAGTCAATTTGTTACGCTCTACTACTTTTCATTGGGACTGTTTTCGCTTTTTGAGGTTTTTCGTGGCCTAAATTTTCAAGCCCTTTTGTTCCCTTCGACTTCCTCTCTAAAGTGAGTCCCCATATGATGCCATTTGGGATAGTGATCCTATGATCGGGGGTCTATCGGGGTTTGTATTTTTCTTGGAGATTTTTATCTCAGGGAAAAAAAGCAAGAAACAGGATGTTGTTTTCGTTCGCTACGGAGGCCAAATATCGTGCTATGGCAGTAAAAACTGCGGATTGTTTGGTTACGTTGGCTTCTTGAGAATGGGTGTTATGTTTGCAACCCACCCCTTTGCATTGTGAAAACAAAGTGCGATGCAAATTGAAAAAAATTCGGTCTTTCACAAAAAAGGACGAAGCATATTGGTTTGAGACTTCACTCGTCAACATCTGCAGTCGGGCTATCTCTTTCCTTTTGTACCTTCAGTTGCAGATTGCTGTATTTTCACCAAGGCCTTCCCTGCATGCTTTTTCGTTTTTATGTGACAAACTTCAATGCTTATTGGTTGCATTGGATTTGAGGGGGGAGTTAGTTAGTTTTTTTGGGGGCCCGACCCGTTTTTTTTTAGGGTTTTACTTGTTTGGGGTTTTTTGGTTATATCCCCGTCTGCTTTTTGAATTTTTCACGTTCTTTTTAATAATAAATTTTTACTTTTTGGTCTTAATTTCATTCTTTCGAAAAAAGTCTGATTTTGTCGAAGAAGATTGTCTTCTTTCGAAAGAAGTTGTTTCTGTCGCGGAATTTTGATTTTCGTGCGGGAAGTCAATTTCTGTACAGGAAGTCAATTTCTATTGGGGGGAAATGTTTCTTTCGAAAAAGCTGATTTTTGCGCAGGAAGATTGTTTTCCCCCTTAGGGTAAAAAACCCCAAATCGCACGACAAGACTAAATTAAGACAAACAAAGAACAATAATCCTGTTTAAATAAGTTGAAAAAAACCAAAAAAAGAACTATCGAAAAGAATCGAATAAATGAACGATGCTATGATATTTTTGACGTTACAAAAAAAAAAAACAAGTTTATTTTTTGTGGGCAAGTGTTATAATCTCCAACAATTGTCCACCTTTGAGAAACCCCGGGTTGATACTTCCCTTTTATCGTTGGGCCCCTCTTCAACGGACACGTGTAAGTTAAATCTTTTGAGGGAAACCAACAACATCAGGCGGGCCGTTACAAGCAGATTTGCAGCGTTGAATTGGACTTAATCTAGCAACCGTTCGCCCCTTATAAAACCCAAAATTTTAAAAGTCAAGTCCCCTTGGACATTTCGATTTGGACATTAAAGAACCACAATCCGTTGGCGGTTATTTAAAGTATATAAAAGAAGGATAGTAACTTAAAGGAACCCCAAGTTTATTGGGAAACTCACAATTCTTAATTTGCTTTTTTAATATCGTTGTAATTTAAATTGATTTTCGTTATTTTCTTTTAATGTACGCCCCAAAACTGTATACTCAAAAAACTACCCCCGATTGGTGATTATAGCGCTCTGTCGATTATCTTTTTGGTCGCCCCCGGGGGTTTTTTCCCCGTGTGGGGTTTTTCCTGGTCATCAAATTATTTTTTATTATATTTTTTGTATTTTCATGTTGAAATTTTTTTTTTTCCGATGGTTAACCTACACAATTTCTTAGACATTTAGTTATGAATTTTTTACAAAAAAAGTTTGGCGCCCACCCTGGGCTCTTTTGGGGAAAAATTTTTCGGTGAAAAGTGCGCCTTGTAAACCTTTCTTGGTTTTCTTTGAGCTTTGGAGGTAATGGATAACGGATTCATGCACCCCCCAAAAAAAAAAATTTGAAAAAAAGCTAAAGCAAAACAGCGTCTTCGAGCTTGCAGGGCTTGATGCCTTTTCCCCCCTCTTATCCGCTTCAAAACCAAAAACCACCACCCCGAAAATTTAAAAACCTCATTCCCCCTATCGATTGTAAACCCAAAAGTACAAAAGTAGACCGTTTTCCAAAGTTCCCCCCAAACCTCAGGGGCCCCCACCCACCCCGGGGGCCCCCCCTCCTATCCCCCGGAACCCCTGTTCACGTTCAAAACCCTTTTAAAAAGCTTTCCCCAAAAGATTCCTACCCTGGCATATCCCCCAATTAGTTTCTTCTTAAAACAAACCCCGGGCCGGGAAATTTTTGGGGTTTTTTCCAAAATTCCAATGCCATTGAAGATTTTAAGGGCGATTTAATCGGGAGAACGAATAAAAAAGTGTTCCCTTACTCACAAATCCGGAGCAGCTTTCCTGTCGAAGTTAACTAAAAGGATTTAACCCCCCCCTTCGTCGTGTTAGTTTGTGACGTCCCAGAAATACACCTTCCCCGCTTTCGCAAAAATTATTCTGGAATTACGACCGTAACATATAGACTTTTAAACAACTTATGTGGCATTCCCCGATCCCGGGCGCAATACAAAATTTTGATGGCAAGAGTTTGGATAATTTTAGGGAAAGCATTACAATGGCTTATCAATTTAACCAAAAAAAGCAGGGGGTTTTTTGAAATTGGTAAACCAATTCATCGAAGTTTGTGCGTCGAAGGGAGAAGCAGCCACCCCCTTACTACATCGTACAAAAATCTGGAGAAACGAAGGGGGTATTAACAGATTAAATGCGGCAAAAAATGAAATAAAGAATTGCGAGTGAAGACTGCAATCGGGGGTACAAACGTGGGCTAAAAGTTCCCCTTGGACTGTATTTAAAATTGAAAAAGTCCCCCAGAAAACTTCGAGACGTCGAGCCAGATTTTTCTTTCATGAAAATAAAGGATCTTTTTTCGACAAAAGCTTTCCCCGCTGAAAAGAAACCTTTGGTGCTAAAAACATATTTTAAAGCAAAAAGAGTAAAAAAGATTGGAAACCCTCGAATGAATAAAAGCTCGATCAAGAAAGGGGTATGTTAAAATACGTATCCAAAAATTTTATTAAAATTTTTGAGGTCCCCAAAAGTTTGGAGATTCATACGAAATTTTGAGAAAAGTGGGCCCCAAAGAAATTAAAAACCAAAGGAAAAAAGACAAAATAAATGGTGCGACTTCATGAAGACCGGCATTGATGGAAATGTATCGAAAAAAAAAGGAGATTTAAATTTTTGAAATCAAAGGCATTGAAAGCGCACCCAGAAGAACAAGGCGCCAGGGTCCCCGGTTCATACAAAAGTCGAAATGCTCGGGGGGATCAAAGTGTGCGGACTTAGTATTCAGTGCAAGCGACAGCAAAGGGCCCCAAAAAAACTCCATCCCCGGGAGAAGCCAAATCAAAGAGGAAAGAGAGCCATGCAATGACAATTAGTTCATCAAGCGATAAAAGGGGTCACAAAAATTCATGTGCTTAGTCATACAGTTAAAAATGGGAAAAAATGTTGACTAAGGAAAATTGATTGAGGGGTTGTTAGCTAAGTTATTTTTGCGATACTCAAAATATGGGGGCGAACGATAAAAAATGACGACGAAAAAATACCTGTTGGGGTTTAATGGAGATCGATTCACTCTCGGAAAAAACATTTCCCCTTCTTCGCCAAAGGCATAAAAAAAAACAAATTAAGTTTGGAGTGCCAATCAGCCATAATTTATTTGGGAAGCCATGGCCCCAGGGAATAAAGCAACCCCTTGGGGAAATACCATCAAAATCAAATTTCTTCCCGGGGGGAGTTAAGAAATTGTGTGAAAAAAGGTCGCACGAGATGTTCAAGTTACGTGAAGAAAAAGCGCGGGAATCTAGCAATTTTACGGCCCCAGGGGGGAAGAATGGGAATGAGACCTTGATAGAAAAGCGCCTTGTTGAACATCTATGAAAGGTCTTCGTAGGCCCCCGCCCCCCCCCGACAAAAAAAAACGTTTTATTTTTTTGTGGAACTTCAGATTTTTTTGCATGGTCGCAAAGATATGGTTGGAAGATCCAAGCTTTTTTTACTAAATAACGGGGGATCCCCCCTTAAACCCAAACAAGAGAAACGTCGCAATTTTTCACCTGAACGAAATAAAGATAATGATGAAGTCGACAATCTGTGAAGAAGGGAAGATCCAGAAGTCAAATATCCAAGGTTTTGGAATGTAGCGTGTACAAAAAAAGAAGGAAAAAAAGGGGGTTTTCATTGTTTTTTGGATCAAACAAAGTTTGCAAAAGACCTTTCCCCTTTCCCCCATATCACCCCTGGTCGCGAAAAAGGGGACATGAATTATGAATTATGGAGCATTTAGGTAAACCAAAAAATTGATACCAAAAAAACCAAAAAAAACCGCTTGAGAAACAAAGGATTACTGTTAAAAGTTTTTCCATTTGGTTTAAGAATGGGTTCGAGTATCAAAAATTGGTAACATGAGTTAAGGAACATCTTGGCAAAAGGGGAAATCTATATGATGAATGCTGTAAAATCAGTTTTCGATTGATCTGTTACCTTTAAAAAATCATTCCCCCACCTAGACGTACGATGAAGTCAATCAACAAATTTTTCCTTCGGGGGACGAGCAGGAAATTCTTGGGATATTTGGAACACAACGGGAATCAAGCAAGTCCGAAAAGTTAAAAACTTCCCGAGATAAAATCTCCAAAAAATATAAAGAAGTCCAAAAGTTAACGGGGGTGGCAGCTTTAACCCGTTTATCTTACGGTTTTGGAAAAACCATTTGTTCTGTAATGTCCTCGAAAAAATCAAGGCTTTTTGTGGAGGGGGAACCAAAAGTTTTTAAAGGGTTGAAGAATACAGGTCACCCCCCCCTTTTGACAAAACCCCTCGAAGGTGAAAATCCAGTTGTATTGGCAGAACAAAAATGGACAAGTGATACTCGTAGAGGGAAGTCACAACCCACCAATTTATTATGTAAGAAATTTTTTTTCCCCGGCAAAAAAGGTAACTCAATGGGGAAATTGCTAGGGGTTTTGACAGCAGCAAAAAAGTAAGGAAACCCCCGATCGCATCTATGTTGTTGAACCAAAAATTTTCCCAAGACGGTGTTTTGAAACCAGATTAAAGGCGTTAGCCAAGTGGACATCTATCTCAGTGGGTTGATTGAGTTCAAACCAAGACCAATTAAATGAAGTATTGGAGATTTTTGGCGAATTTCTTGGACTGGACCCAGGGGGGGGGCAAATTGTGTGATTTCAGACAAAAAATTTGGATATTCGTTGAGGTTCTTTGAAGTACGGGAAAGTGGATTTGGTATTGCTTAAAATCATCACAAGGGGGAAATATAGTATATCCATCGATGTGAATTCAAGGCCCCCAAAAACGAATCGGTATGAAGCTTTGATCGCAGGATTGGTTTTTGCTCTTAGCTGGGGGAAAAAAAATTTTACCTTTAAAAAAGGATTTTTTTTGGGGGGTTTAAAACAGGTAAATGGGATTTTCAAGCAAAAGTTTAAAAAATGATGATTCCCCTCAAAGCGGTTAAAAATCGAATCGGCTTTTTGAACAATTCTTGATAGCAAATAAAGAGTCTAAATATAAAAACGACACACCCCAATTTGGGATCTGCTTTTCACGATAAATTCAGGAAAATATCCAATACTTCTTTACGAACCAACAATTGCGGAAACGAAAGTAAGAGAACAAAGAAATTTACAATTGGTCGCTGACTAGGGAAAAAACCTAAGCAGACCAACTTCAAAAGAAAAATTTGGAAGTAAAAAAGACAAGGCCAAAGCTTAAGATTACAATTTAAAAGCCAAAATTTATCGAAAACCACCGGGTTCTCCTCGAGGTTTCAGAGTAAGGTACAAATAAATCAAATTCCCCCAAGAAATGCACGACGGGGGAATGTGGGAATCATGCAGGGGGCGGGAAGTCTTGCTAACCGAATCCCCACACAAGGCTACTTTGCCTACTTTACGAAAAAGGACGCAATAACGTACTTTCCAACGGTGCGATGATGCCAAAAACATTCGAGTATGATCATCGACCATCCGAACCTTTGATTTGTTCTAGTTCCATGGCCCTTCTGCGTGGGGAAGGATATTGTGGGAAAATTACCCCACTCCTGGACAAAAAGTCTATCTACTTTGCTCACCGATTACTTCTCAAAGTGGATAGAAGCTGGTGCTTTCTCACAAGTCCGAGATAAAGAAGTCATATCTTTCATTCAGAAGAAACATCATTTATAGATTCGGAGTACCACTGAAATTATGTGCAACAACGGCTCACAATTTATAAGTGATAAGACTCGTACGTTCTGTGAAAAACGGAATCAAGTTAATCACTTCTACTCCAAGATATCCACAATCTAATGGATTAGCAGAATCAAGCAACAAAGTCATTATCAATTCAATCCGAAAAAGGTTGAAAGGAGCAAAAGGAAAATGGGTAGAAGAATTGCCATCTGTCCTATGGGCGAATCGTACGACACCAAGAGCATCAACTGGACAAACTCCATATTCTCTGGTATATGGATGCGAAGTAGTCTTACCAATCGAAGCTCAATTACCAATTGCCAGAAGTCGTACTATGATCAAAATGCAATAAATTTATCTTACGACCTGGATGCTTTAGAAGAACTCCGAGAGAAAGCATCACGAACGATGGCTGCGCAAAAAGGAATTGTCGAAAGACACTTCAACAAAAAGGTAAAGGCCAAAATTTTTCATGTTGGAGATATGTCTTACGACATGTATTTCAAAACACACAAGAGCCAAACGCTGGAAAACTTTCCATCAAATGGGAAGGACCATACATAATTTCCAAAGTCACTGGAAATGGAGCATATAGACTTACGACAAGGGAAGGTATGGAAATCCCACGAAGCTGGAACGCCCATCATCTAAAAGGTACTATTTCTAAACCTATTTTACATACAATTTATTTTCTTGGACTGATTACTGACTTGAGCGTTCGGAGCCGCCGTTGGTCAAACCAACGGCCACCCCCTAGCAACTATGTTTGTTCGCAGGTATCGCACGACTATCGCATGTATCGCACGATTGTCGCAGGTATCGCACGCTTATTGCAAATATCGCCGATTCAATTGCCTCAGACGCACGATTATCTCGCAAGAGCGCAAGACAGTTTGCCAGTCGCACGTATACTCTCATGAGTATAAAAGAAACGTTTCTAACTTAAGTCTTAGGACTTTAAAACAAACGCATGCGAAAACGAAGGCTAAAACGCACGACATAAGCTAAAACGCACGATACAATCTATATGCGAAAGTAAAAAACACAAGTTAACTACGCATGACAAACATTACTGAATCCAAAGTTTTTCATTAAAGTTTTTGCTAAAGATAGCAAAATTACAAAAGACCAAAAGAAATTAAAAAAAACTAATCTAAGAAGTAGGAGGATCTACGATAGAGGCTTCTTCGGTCTCTGAAGGATGCACAGGGACGGATCCAGAGGTTTCGGGAATCCTCCTCCTCGACGCTGACATCCTTTGGCTTCGTTAAACCTTCTCCTCTCCAAATTGTCCAAGCCTTTAAGGTCTTCCTCATCGAGCAGATACTTCGGAACCCATCAGTTGCACAAAAGAGGCCACCTCCTCGCTCGCCATCTGAGAGGTAATGGCCCAGTAGCTACACGTCGCATCACCGCAGTACGTGCGACCACTCGGACCAAGGCAGCCTCGTCCTCGAGTTCCTGGATCTTGGACGACAAGGCCTCCTCCCTCTCGGCCTTCTCCCGACGAACGGATAGCAGCTCCTTCTCTAGCTCCGTCGTGCGATCCAAGGCCAGCTTCAAACCGCTCCCGCTGTTCGACCTAAAACCCGATCGCTGATTTCCAGCTTCGATTCAAGGTCCCCAATTTGGACCGACTTGGTGTTAACCTCATCGGTCAATTGGGCCAGCTTCTTCTTGGCCTTGTGGGCCTCCTTCCTGGCCACTTTGGCGTCATTTTGATTCAACGCCATTTCCTCCTTAATCTTAGCCATCCGTGTATGGAGACTTAGACTAGTCTGGAGGGCCTGCAAAAGAAAGAAAGAAGTCAGATCTTGCATGTCAAAAATAAGAAACAAAAAAAACGTTACGATGAAGAAAACTTACCAGAAAGGAGATGCCCGCAATGGAAGCATCCAGATCCTCGATATCAGATTCCTCCATAGTGCCTTTTGGGCAGGAATGTGGAACTGCTCCAGAACGGGGAAGATGGACTTCGTCCTAATGACGTCGTCCACCATGAAGTCGGGAGGGCATGTTGATGGTCAAAGTCGTACGACCAGACCCCTCCTTCTCCTTACCTTTGTCAACCTTCGATGCAGGTTGACTCGAGGCATCCTTCTCCTTCGTGGGAGGAGCGAAGCTAAGAGGGACTGCCTCTAATTCCACCTTCAGCCTTGCGTACGGCATCCTTAGGTAGTGTATCCAGAGAAACGTACGACGACCTTGTACGTTTAGCCACTAAACCCTCTTGGGCCGCAGCCTTCCTCTTGGCAGCACGAGCAGCTGCCTCCATTGTCGACGCCCTCTTGGAAGCTGAGACTGAATAGAAAAGAGAAACAGAATTAAAAACGTACGACTACTAATAAAAGAAATATCAACACGAAAAGATTACCTTCCATATCCTTCTCTTCGATCACTTGTACCTCGGTTCGACGTCGCTCTCCTCACCTCCTTTCGACGTTCGATACCTACGGTCTGTCACGCTGTAGCTCAGGAAGCGCTCAATCGCTTCAGTAGTCTCCTCGAACGAGAAGTCGATTGCTGTAAAAAAGAAAGAAAAGGGTTAGCAAAAGAATATAACTTAAACAAATTAAAGGAATCAAGAAAAATTCTTATTACCGCCTTTGTTCCATTCAGGAACGACCCACGACTCTTCGCCCACGACCGAGGATGTTTGGACAAAGACATATCTCGCCTTCCATCCACGATCGTTCACTTGGGTACCGTGAACTAGCATGGCGTCACTCCTCCCCTTGGAAACAACCCAAAACGGTTGTAGGGAGAGCGAGTCACAGTGTAGGCCGATAGAAGAATCGTCAACCGAGAATGCAGGACGATCCCAGTTTTTAGTCACCCGTTCGATTACGTGAACGACACGCCAGAACTGGGGCATCAATTGTCCCGGAGACAAATCAAAGCGAGTCATAAACGCTCTTGCCAAAGGAGAGTATGGTCATCGAAATCCGACTTTGAACGGATACTCAAACAAGGCAAAAAAGCCCGTCGGAGCATCCGCCGGACGGATTTTCCAGCCACCCTCACCAAGGCACCCTCAGGAAGCCCAGCTAACTCTCTCAACTCTTCTACCTCTAGATTTTCAGTAATCGAACTCCTAGTCTCGCTTGACATAATGAAATCTATTCGACCCAAACTATTTTTCAAACGTGTAAACCTAAGATTATCTAAACCTCTATTACTTTTCTTCGCTATTGACTTCAAACGCATAAAACAGGGAAGAAGGAGGTACCTTATAAAGCCTAGTCGCACGAAATATTTACCGAAAATAGGGTCGGAATACGATCTCGCAAAATTGATTTGGAAATTAAGAAGATTTGTAAAATCTTTTCTTATTATCAAACACTCTATTTATATCAACTAAATCATACGTGAGTCATTAAAAGATAAACGCCACGTGTCGATAATTAACCGTTAGAAAACACGCGTCCAGGAACAACGGCTATATAACGGCTATATTTCTAACGATAACTCGACCGTTAATTAACGTATTTTTACTCCTTGTCCAGTAAACTAAAGATTTAGATAAAATTAGAATTATTTTCTAAATCTTGGGGGAAAATTGTTAGGGTAAAAATCCACAATTGCACGACAACCGACTATAATCGTAAGACAAACATAAGAACAATAATCCTGTATTAAGATAAGGTCCTGAGATAAAACCTAAAAGAACTATCGAACAAGTACATCGAATAAATCGAACGATGACTATGATATCGTACGACGATACTAACAAATAAACATACAAAGTTTATATCTTTGATGCAGGCAAGCTGATTATAATCTCCAACAATTGTCCACCTTTGAGAAAGTCCGAGATTGAGTACTATGCCATGATCGTTGGAGTCCATCATTACAACGACACGTCGTAAGTTATATATCATTCGATGGGAACCAACAACATCAGGATCGACCGTTACAAGCAAGATTCTAGCAGCAGTTACAATCTGGACATTAACTCTCAGCAGTACCGTTCGACCGTTATAAACCAAGCATTAATAGTCAAGAATACCCTTGGACAGTTACGATTTGGACATTAATGAACCACAATCCCGTTGGACGGTTACTTCAAAGATACTATAAAAGAAGGATCAAGTCAACATTCAAGGACACGAAGTTTACTGGAAGCTCACAAATTCTCTATTAGCTATTCTCTAATCATCAGTTGTAATTTACATTCGATTTCATCGTTATTTCTTCTTGTAATCGTACGACCAAAGCTGTATACTCGAAGGACGTCACCCTGATTGGTGATTATAGTGCTCTGTCGACTTATCTTTTAGGTCGACCGCAGGTTTTTTTCCTCCGTCGTGAGGTTTTTTCCTGCGTCATCAAATTGTTTGTCTTATTATACTTTTCTCGTACTTATCATCGATTGTAATTTCTTTCTCTCGACGGTTAAGCCTCACTCAAGTTTGTTACGACATTGAGTGTGTAATTTTTTACATAAACAGACACAACTAATAATAATTTCTAACACCATCTTTATATTTTTTTATTCTCAAATTACATAATTCATATTTTGTTATTTTTATTTTCTTTATTTTTTATTATGACATTTTGATTTATTGATTAATTATAAACTATTATAACTTTAATAAAAAAAATAATCCAATAATTTCATTAAACTATTGATAAGTATTATAACTTTAATAAAAAAAAAAAAACTCTACGTTAAAATCTCTTGAAATTAATATTTGTATTTATTGATTATTAAATCTTTTTATTTATTTTAAATAACCATTGACAAATAAACCCCCACCCCTCACGCACACATTATCTACATGCTAACAAACCACGTAAAATAGACAACAGCTGCACCATATACATTCTTTTTTATTATAACATATAGTTAAATACTTAACACAATGCATGAAATCCGTCATACTAACCTTTCGTATGACAACATATGTACAAATAGCTAGAAATTTTACATCTTGGTATAAACTTTGGTGACATTGTTTATGTAAAAAATTACACAACTCGATGTCGTAAGAAACTTGTGTGAGGCTTAACCGTCGAGAGAAAGAAATTACAATCAATGATAAGTGCGGAAAAGTAAAATGAGACAAATAATTTGATGACGCAGGAAAAACCTCACGACGGAGGAAAAAACCTGCGGTCGACCTAAAAGATAAGTCGACAGAGCACTATGTTCACCAATCAGGGGTGATGTCCTTCAGGTATACAGCTTTGGTCGTACGATTATAGTCGATCGTCGTGCGATTGTGGATTTTTACCCTAACAATTTGCCCCCAAGATTTAGAAAATAATTCTAATTTTATCTAAATCTTTAATTCGCTAGTCAAAGAGTAAAAATACGTTGTATAACGGTCGAATAAACGTTGATAATATAGCCGTTATCTAGCCGTTACCCTGGACGCGTGTCTTTCTAACGGCTAATTGCTGATGCGTGGCGCGATTATCTTGGATTACTCATATGATTTAGTTGCTATAAATATAAGTATTCAGATGAAGGAAAGATTTTACAAAATCTTCTCTAATTTTCGTTTTGATTCACAAGATCGTAATCCGACTATTTTTGGCAAAGATTTCGTGCGACTAGGCTTTATAAGGTACTCCTTCTTCTCTGTTTCATGCGTCTGAAATCGATAGCATATAAGAGTAATAGAGGTTTAGATTATCTTAGGTTCAACCGTTTGAGAAATAGTTTAGGTCGATCGGAGTTCATTATGTCGAGTGAAGTTAGGAGTTCTATTACAGAAAGTCTAGAAGTAGGAGAGTTGAGGGAACTGGCAGGGCTTCCTGAGAATGCTCTGGTGAGGGTGGCCGGAGAGATCCTCCGGCGGATGCTCCGAAGGGCTTTTTTGCTCTTTTCGAGTATCCGTTTAAAGTCGGATTTCGATGGCCATACTCTCCTTTGGCGAGGGCGTTCATGACTCGCTTCGATGTGTCTCCGGGACAGTTGATGCCCCAGTTTTGGCGCGTCGTTCATGTAATCGAACGAGTGACCAGAAATTGGGATCGTCCACCGTTCTCAGTCGACGATCTCCTCTCGGCGTACAATGTGATCCGTTCTCCCTACAACCGTTTTGGGTTGTTTCCAAGGGGAAGAAGCGATGCCATGTTGGTCCATGGTACCCAAGTAAACGATCGAGGATGGAAGGCGAGATACGTCTTTGTCCAAACATCCTCGGTCATAGGCGAGGAATCGTGGGTCGTTCCTGAATGGAACAAAGGCGGTAATATAGCTTACCTTGCTTTTCTTCAGTTTATTTTAAATTATTTTTTGTTTGTTAACTCTTTGTTTCCTTCTTGACAGCGATCGAGTTCACGTTTGAAGAGACCACCGAGGCGATCGAACGTTTCTTGAGCTATAGCGTGACCGATCGGAAGTATCGAACGTCGAAAGGAGGTGACGAGAGCGACGTCGAGCCTGAAGTACAAATAATCGAGGAAACAGATATGGAAGGTAGATATCGTACATCAGTATTTTCGTTTATAGTAATTTATTTTGATTCTAACTTCTTCTTTCTGTATAGGCTCAGCTTCCAAGAAGGCGTCAACGATGGAAGCAGCTGCTCGTGCTGCTAAAAGGAAGGCTGCCGCCCAGGAAGGTTTGGTGGCTAAACGTACGAGGTCGTCGTACGTTTCTGTGGATACCCCACCTAAGGATGCCGCACGCAAGGCTGAAGGTGGGATAGAGGCTATTCCTCTTAGCTTTGCTCCTCCTGCAAAGGGAGCGGGTGCGTCGAAGGCCGACAAGGGGAAGGAGAAAGAGGGATCTGGTCTTACGACCATGACAATCCAGATACCCTCTGACTTCATGGTGGATGATGTGATTAGGACGGCGGCCACTTTTCCAGTCCTTGAGCAGTTTCACGTCCCTGCTCAGAGGCGCGCATGGAGGAGGCCGACATCGAAGACCTTGATGCCTCCATCGTGGGTATCTCCTTCTTGGTAAGTCCCTGTCGTACGTTTTTGCTTTCATTTTATTTATACCGCTTCTAATCGTTTTCTTTTTTCTTTGTATAGGCCCTCCAAACTAGTCTTAGTCTCCATACGCGGATGGCTAAGATCAAGGAGGAATTAGCGTCGAATCAGAACGACGCTAAATTGGCCAAGAAGGAGGCCGACAAGGCCAAAAAGAAGTTGACCCAACTGACCGACGAGATTAATGCTAAGTCGGTCCAGATTGGGGACTTGGAATCCAAGCTGGAACTCAGCGAAGGGTTTCAGGTCCAACAGCGAGAACGGCTGAAATTGGCCTTGGACCATGTGAAGGAGCTGGAGAAGGAGCTGCTGGCCGTTCGACGGGAGAAGGCTGAGAGAGAAGAAGCTCTATCGTCCAAGATCCAGGAACTGGAAGATGACGCCGCCTTAGTCCGTGTGGTCGCACGTACTGCGGTCATGCGACGCGTAGCTGCTGGGACCGTGACTTCTCAGATGGCGAAGGACGAGGTGGCTTCTTTTCGTTCAGGTGATGGGTTCTGAAGATCTTCTCGACGAGGAGGATCTGAAGAACTTGGACGAAGAAGTAGCAGCCGAGGTCAAGGACGCAGGTGTCGAGGAGGAGGTTCCTGAAACCTCTGGATCCGTTCCTGCGCATCCTCAAGAGACTGAAGAGGCCCCTGTCGTAGATCCATCTTCCTCTGTCGCTCCTTTAGAATAGTTTTTCTTTTGTAATCGTAAAAATTTTTGTACTCTGCCGTTTTTAGGCAAGTAATATTAATGAAAGAATTTTTCATTTGAATAACGTGTGTTTTAACTTATCACTTGTTGTGTTATTATAACTTTTATCATGCGTTTTAGCTCGTGTCGTGCGTTTTAGCCTGTATCGTGCGTTTTAGCTTTTATCGTGCGTTTTAGCTTTTATCGTGCGTTTTAGCTTTTGTTTTTGCATGCATTTGTTTTAAAGTCCTTAGACTTGATTTAGAAACGTTTCTTTTGTACTTATGAGAGTATTCGTGCGACGGCGAGTTGACTTGCGCTCTTGCGACATAATCTTGCGTTATAGCGATTTGCTTGCGATCCATGCGATTTTTGTCGTGCGATTCCTGCGATAAGCATGCATTTAAGTCGTGCGATACTTGCGATAATCGTGCGATCCATGCGATTTATCGTGCAATACCTGCGAACAAACATGGTTGCTAGGGGGTGGCCGTTGGTTTGACCAACGGCGCTCCGACGCTCAAGTCAGTAATCAGTTCAAGGAATAAATCATATGTAAATAGGTTTAGAAGTAATACCTTTTAAGGTGATGGGCGTTCCAGCTTCGTGGGATTTCCATACCTTCTATCGTCGTAAGTCTATATGCTCCGTTTCCAATGACTTTGGAAATTATGTATGGTCCTTCCCATTTGATGGAAAGTTTTCCAGCGTTTGGCTCTTGTGTGTTTTGAAACACATGTCGTAAGACATAATCTCCAACTTGAAAAAAATTTGCCTTTACCTTTTTGTTGAAGTGTCTTTCGACAATTCCTTTCTGTGCAGCCATCGTTCGTAGTGCTTTCTCCCGGAGTTCTTCTAAAGCGTCAAGGTCGTATGATAAATTTATTGTATTTTGATCATACGTGCGACTTCTGGCAGTTGGTATTTGAGCTTCGATTGGCAAGATTGCTTCGCATCCATATACCAGAGAATATGGAGTTTGTCCAGTTGATGCTCTAGGTGTCGTACGATTTGCCCATAAGACAGATGGCAATTCGTCTACCCATTTTCCTTTTGCTCCTTTCAACCTTTTTCGGATTGAATTGATGATGACTTTGTTGCTCGACTCTGCTAATCCGTTAGATTGTGGATATCTCGGAGTTGAAGTGATTAACTTGATTCCTCGTTTTTCACAGAACGTACGAGTTTTATCACTTATAAATTGTGAGCCGTTGTCGCACATAATTTCAGCTGGTACCCCGAATCTATAAATGATATTTTTCTGAATGAAAGATATGACTTCTTTATCTCGGACCTGTGAGAAAGCACCAGCTTCTATCCATTTTGAGAAGTAATCGGTGAGCACGAGTAGATAGACTTTTTGTCCAGGGCTGGAGGTAATTTTCCCACGATGTCCATTCCCCATCGCATGAAGGGCCATGGAACTAGAACAGAAAGTAAAGGTTCAGATGGTCGATGGACCATACTCGAATGTTTTTGACATGCGTCGCATCGTTGGACGTATGTTATGGCATCCTCTCGTAGAGTGGGCCAATAGTAACCTTGTCGTGAGATTCGGTTAGCAAGACTTCTGCCCCCTGTATGATTCCCACATTCTCCGTCGTGCATCTCTTGGAGAATTTGATTGATTCGTACCTTACTTGTGATGCATCGTAGGAGAAGTCCTGTCGTGGATCTTCGATAAAGTTGATCTTCAAAATTGTATATCTTGAAGCTTTCGACCTTGTCTTTCGAGCTTCCATTTTATCTTCGGGTAGTTGGTCGTGCTTGAGGTAGTTCCATATGTCGAGCGACCAATTGTAAATTTCTTCGTTCATCTGTACTTCATCGTTTGCCGCAATTGTTGGTGTTGTGAGATGAAGTATTGGGATATTTTCCATGAACGGATCATGAAATGCAGATCCCAGATTAGCCAGTGCGTCCGCTTGCATATTTAGATCTCTTGGTATTTGCTCGATCAGGAACTGTTCAAATCGTGCGATTCGATCTTTAACGGCTTTAAGATAACTCATCATTTTTGAGTCTTTTGCTTGAAAATCTCCATTTACTTGGTTTACGACCAGTAAAGAATCGCTTCGAACGTGCAATTGTTTTGCCCCCAGTCTAAGAGCAATATCTAGTCCTGCGATCAAAGCTTCATATTCTGCTTCATTGTTTGTGGCTTTGAATTCGCATCGTACGGAGTATACTATATTTCCCCCTTGTGATGATTTTAAGACAATACCTAATCCACATCCTCGTCCGTTCAAGGAACCATCAACGTAGAGTATCCAAGGCTGGTTGTCTGAAATCATCACAACTTCGTCGCACGTTGTGGGTTCCAATCCTGGAGAAAATTCTGCCACAAAAATCTGCTAGTACTTGCGATTTGATGGCCGTCTTAGGTTTAAACTCAATGTCGAACCCACTGAGATAAATGCTCCATTTGGCTAGTCGTCCTGTCAGTTCTGGTTTTTGAAGCACCGTCTTGAGTGGATAATTGGTCACAACAATGATATGATGTGACTCGAAGTAATGCCTTAGCTTCTTTGCTGCCGTCATAAGACCTAGTAGCAATTTTTCCATTGATGTGTACCTGGTTTCTGCGTCGAGGAAAGATTTGCTGACATAATAGATTGGTTGTTGTCGTTGATCTTCTTCTCGCACAAGTACTGCACTTGTCGCATTTTTGCTCACTGCCAAGTACAACTGTAGACTTTCTCCTTCGACTGGTTTTGTCAGCAGTGGAGGTGATGTCATATATTGCTTCAGTTCTTGCAAAGCTTTCTCATGTTCGTCTGTCCACAAGAAGCCTTGATTCTTTCGTAGGACATTATAGAACAAATGGCATTTATCCGATGATCGTGAAATAAATCGGGTTAAAGCTGCCACTCGTCCTGTTAATTTCTGGACTTCTTTGACATTCCTTGGAGATTGTATCTCGGTGATAGCTTTGACTTGTTCTGGACTTGCTTCGATTCCGCGTTGCGTCACTAAGTACCCCAAAAATTTTCCTGCTCGTACTCCGAAGGAACATTTTGTTGGATTGAGCTTCATCTTGTATTGTCGTAGGATATCGAAGGATTGCTTTAAATGTGCGACGTGATCGATCGAACGTTCTGATTTCACAAGCATGTCGTCGATATAAACTTCCATCGTTCGACCAAGATGTTCCTTGAACATCATGTTAACCAATCTTTGATATGTTGATCCTGCATTCTTGAGACCAAATGGCATAACTTTGTAACAGTATATGCCTTT
>JARYMX010000501.1:0-20525 GCA_030169165.1 Centaurea solstitialis | reverse complement strand
AATCAGTCACAACTTACTGGAAACCAAAATCGAATACCCAAAATCCGAAACCCAAAATCGATTAAAGCCGTTCCCAAACCAGCAAAAAGTCAATCCCAGATCTCAAACCCTAGAACTTGATTGTGAATCAATGAGATTGCGTTCAAATCAGTGAGAAATCGATGTGGGATGGCTACCAGATCGAAACCCTAAGAAATCAATGTGTTAAACAACGGAGAAATTTACAAATCGATGCCAAAACCGTTGTGCGGAGGAGGTAGCAACCAAGGAAATGTGATAAGGAGTTCAAGAAGTCACTCTGGTACGATGACTTGTTGAAAACTCTAATTCGCGGTGCCAAGAAGCCAAACGCATATTTGAAACGCACATTTGCCAAACACTTCAGATTTGTTATTGCGTTTTCAAAATGTGACAAGTTAATAAGGAGTTGTAGAACGCATTACCAAACACCCCATTAAAGGAAAAAAGGAAAGACGATTTGTCGATTTTTAGTGGTTGTTTATCAATTATTTACTCATTAATGTTTATAAAGTAGTGAGAAAAGTGGAAAAGTTGAGAAACATTTAAACCCTAAAAAATTAACAAATTTATGAATATAAACCCCTAAAAAATATAAGAAAGTTTTATATGAAACACTAAAGCTAATTTTTATTGATTATTAAAAAACTGAAGCGATTATTTAAGGTTTGTAAATGTTCTATTTAGAGCATCCACAGTAGTGGAACCTCCAAAAATCTCATTTATCATATTTTTTCTGCCACATCGTTATCATCTTAATAACTAAAAACCTTCTTAAAACTCTAAACGAAGATTTTTATAAAAACCTCACTTTCTTTTTCTTATTTATAATATAATTGTTATTTATGTAAATTATTATATAACAGAAAAATAAAGTATTACAAGAATCTGGGTTATAGGTCAAGCATCTAAGTTCTAATAAGAACTTGTGATTGGACAATAACCTATGTCTTACAGTAGAGGTTCTTATAAAAACTTTAAGAAAACCCTCAAAAAAACCTCCATTGTCGATGCTTTTATATGCTAAGTTACGGTTAAAAATAGCTATAAAAATAAAAGTTAAGCTAATTTTAAACCAAATAAATCCTAGAACTCTCAAAAATCAAAACTAATTAGAAAAGATAATTGAAAAAAAATAAAAGAAACAAGCAATAATAACACTCAAAATTAGTTTTAAAAATAATTAAATAAAGAAACAAACGTTTAGAACAAGGACCATAGGAGTATAGGAATAGGCACCATAGTCCATAGGATAGGTTACGCAAAAATTTGCCTTCCAATTTTTCATACTGGCTTTCAGACTTATTTCAAGTTTAAAAAAATTAATACATTAAAATTAATGAAAATACATTTTTATATATATCAAGAGAATACTATTGCATTGATTAAAGCATCTGCAGGTTGAATAGGTTCATGACACTACCACATCAGCTTTCTCTTTCTGCCATATCACTTTTCTCTTTCCTAGTCACATTATAAACCTTTCACTCTCAATCATGAACTGGTTCATAATTTTTATAATAAAAATATAATAATAAATACAACAAATAAAAATTACAATTATAAAATTCATATTAATTAAAAATTTGTTGTAAAGGTTATAATAATTAAAATATAACAAATAATTGTAATAGTCAAATTATATTTATACCCAAATAGTGTAATAATACAATATAATAAAGTAAATAACACAATAATAAAAAAAACAAATAGACCAAAAATTTTCTAAACACTGGTTGCAAGTTTACAAGTTTTTTGGTGATATTTTTTAAATAAGTATAACATAAACTACTCTATTTTATCACTTTAAATTAATTTTATTATTTAATGTATTGTTTTAATACATGTGGGGTCCAGATTTAGAGAAAGAAACGGTTCATCTGGGAGAACCGCTCCACCTCCACGTGGAGGGAACCTCTTCTTTGCAATGGTAATAGAATTTTCAAACCGGTACATGTTTGATGATTAGGATTCATGAACCTTCTATTGGAGATGCTCTTATGTATTTATCATGTATAAATTTTTTACTTGTGATGCACAATCATGTATGGACATATGTTATGCCATGTTATCTGGTACATGATAACGAGTAGAGGTGCACATTTTTGGTTTAAAAACCAAACCACTTTTTTAAGCCGGTTTTTAAAAAATCTGTTCGGTTTCAAACTGGTTTTCACCATGAAAACTAATATTATACATTTATACGTAACCGGTTCGGTTTTAAAAACAATTGGTCTCTTTGGGCTGGATTTTGGACTTAGACTAGGTTTTTGAGTTTTGGACTTTTGGGTTTTTCACATTTGGGCTTTCAAAAATAAATACATACAAATTATAATTATATAGATGATATAATACATATAATTATATAAATATCAAAATTATATAATGTAATTATATAATTTATACATATAATCAGTTTTTTTTCGGTTTTAAAACCGATAAAAAACACGGTCCTCTTGAAATCCAAATGTCGATTTATATTAAAGCGGACCGGTTAAAAAAAACAGTTTGCCAAAAATCGGTTTCGGTTCTTCTCTGTCAAATCAGTTAATCGGTTTTTTGCACCTCTAATAACGAGTAGAAAACAATATTATATGTTGTTGGTCCCATATGAGTTCTACAAGTATGATAACCAGGGTCGTTACTAAGTTTGTGGAGGCCTTGTAACCTTTTACAAATTAGACGAAAACCAAGTAATAAAGAAAAAGATTATAAAAGTTCATACCATATATTATACTAACTGTCTTACAAATTAAAAGACCAAAAGATGTTTAAAATGATAAGCATATGAAACTCATTTAAACATGATAATTCTTCTAGCATTTCTCGAAACAGAGTCTTCAATCAAATCTTCATAGTCAACGTTCTCCCAAAATGCACTTTGAATAGCTATCAAGGCAAGTCCATTAAGTCATTTTTGTGTCATTGTGGTGTGCAAATACGACTTCTATAACTTCAACTTCGAAAAACTTCTTTTTACAGATGCAACGGTTACAGGAATAGTCAACAAAACTCTATAAGAAATGATAACATTAGAAAAGCATACAACATGTTTCAAATACTCTAAAATGTCCGTAGGTTCCATCTTTTGATTCGGTAAATAATCTTGAAGTAACTTCAATTCCACATATACGTCATTCCCACCAACATTAGATTGGTCTTGTTTCTTTAATGCAGTATCAAGATTAGTACAAAAAGACTTCAACACATGCATTATTTGTAACAACCCGGTTTCCAATATCACCTTAAAACCATAAATACCGGAAACCGACTAATAATCAATTCAAAAATAATTCGACTAATACAATCTTCCCAGAATCGATCTCAAAAACCACAACAACAGTAAAATATAACCACGAACCGGTAACTAAATCCACTCTCAACTACCTTCTTCTCATGCTTGCAATCCCAATATAATAATCACCTGGAATGCATATTTTTGAAAACAACAAAATGAGGGTTAGACCATACGGTCTAGTGAGTAATTCCCCGTCAATTTACAATCCAATAAACCATTTAACATAAAATCTTATAAATCACGTAATCATTTTGTAGGCTCGCAAGCACTACATCCCTCCCAAGGCAACTAACCACAACAGTCGCTTTTCTAAAACAACGCACACCCTGGTAAGATCGCAATCAATACCAGCAGTGGCCCACTACGCGGAACATATCCGTGAGCATAAAGCCATAAACACGCACACCCCGATAAGATCGCAATCAATATCGGCAGTGGCTCACCACACGAAACATATCCGTGGGCCAAAATATTTTATATATAACCCCTTGCACGGACCATTACAGTCTCACACGCACACGAGTTTCTGTTATGTAAGTCCCTTTAACCCACAAATCAATAACCACATTTCATGCAATTATAATAAATCACATGTAAGAAATATCGTAAACACGATTATCAACCGTAAACCAATCGTACCAATTTAAACGATAACTGATCATAAACATATGCATTTCAGTTCGAAATCGATTAAAAGAAAACTCACCTCAAGTCTTAGTATTCCATCGTGAGTGATAACGGTTAACTAATCCCAAGCCAAACACCTTAAATCAACTCTACAATTCGAGAACACAATCTGGCATTCAAGTATATTCTTTTTCTAAGCTTCAAGTATCACCTTATTATACACAAATGAAATTGGTTATAAAACCAAGACTTTTTGCCAAACAATGACACGTCTAAAATGAAAGCATGAGTAATCATGCATGCTTTCTTTGAAAAACACATAATCAAAATCATATAATATTTCTAAAATTGGTCCTTCAAAAATTGATAACTTGATAAAACCACCTTAAAACTTTAAATTTTACCAAAACAATTTTGAGTTATTACATTATCTAAAGAATGCAACTTATCAAAAGTAAATAAAAACCCAAATACACTTTCATATTCTTTGTATTGTTAAAATCTCCTATTTAGTGAAGCAATTGTGTGATCAACAACACATAAGAAATATTTAACTCTAAATGACTCATTTGGAGAATGTGAAGTCATTTCAAATGCATCAGTTGAATTATCATCAAATGTCTTTTTCTTTGAGTTTCACGTCTTTGATGAAACAATGGATCAATATTCAATTTGGTAACAATTTCCTTTGCATATCCTATAGCATCTAAAAATTTGGTTTCGATTGCAAGGGTCTGATTGAAGATAAGCACAAATTTTGTAGATATTCTTTATGTAAATCTTTATTGTGTTAGCTTCTCTTATATACATTGTTGTCAACCATGATACTAATATAGTATGTAGTATGTAGGATTTGCTACCTTGATTTATTAACATTGTATTTCATCTGTAAAAGTGCAAAATCCCAAAGTTATGTTTTTTTGTAACTGTTGGTTTTCGAAATGTATTTTATTGTTAATAAGGTTGTATGATATGTGTATGGACAAAGGATCGCATGCAAATTTAAGGTTAAGGAGAGAAGCGTGAGAAGTGGATCTGAACCATTGAACACTGTTAATCTTATGCTCTCCCATGACTTGCTCCTTATAATGAATTGTTCTGGTGCATCTCGATGCTTCTTATCTCGGTGCATCCACTTCTCAACCAATGCTTGACAACCATTTCTCATGCTTATCATATTAACCATAACCTCTCACTGAAAGCCAATCCTGTATGGTTGTGTGTATGTTAATAGAACATTTTTTTTCAAATAACATTGTTTAAAATGTTTTTGGAAAATAAGATATATAACATTATTGGTAAGGATGTTTGAGAGTGCCTATTAAAAACAACTTATACTTTTCATGAAGTGTTTCTCTCATTTTTGAAAAGTTGAGTTGTAGTAACTTTTTGAAAAATGTCTTTCTCCCTTTTAGAAAGGTCATAAACACTCTCTAAAAATCTCATTCAAACACTCAAATACTCCTTCTCTAAAATAAAATAAGTTATAAGCACTCTCAAACACCCCGGGGTTGTTACATTTTGTTCATTTCAAAACTCCAAAATCTGCTTATAGATATCAATATGATTTAAAAACTCCATTATAAAAGATAAAAAATACTATTTTTATTTTAAGTTACCATAACAATTTTTTTTTCTTTAGGTAAGGTTAGAATCTAAACTTGTATATCTTCTAATTAATAATTATTATAAGATATTTATAACAAGTTTTTCTTTTCTACTAAAATGATACTTCACATATTTGATTATTTATAATAATACAAATTGCATAAAAACAGAGCATCTTCATTGGATTTTCATTTTAGAAAAACGTATGTCCAATATGTCATATTTAAAAATCAATGGTCTGGAAAATGTTTATTTAGTTACAATACCGACTCGAGGCTTATAAGCTTAAGGTATTTTTAAAAATACATTTCTAAATGGATAGCTTCCAAATTATAAAGTTTTAGGTGAACATTTTTTCAATTATTGACCCGTAAAATATCGGCTATAATTAAAAGCATACTCCTCAAAGGAATAAAATATCATATAAAGTGTTCTCTTTAAAGCAATTTATATCGAGTAATAATTTTATTAAACTATTTGCATTTTGGCATGTATAAGACACATACAAAAATAATAGGCCATGTATCCATTTTGCCCCTATAAGGTGGTGGTCCATAAATGATTCCTAAAGTACATCCAAAATGACCTCAATTCTATATTTTGTAACCTAAGATCAAGACATAATATAGGCCAAGAAAAAAGTGGCTTCCCACTTTAAGTTAAATAACTAAAATCATATAATTATTATAATTAAAAGATCATTATTATGTAATTATGGTTTAATTGTACTCAATTATGTTAGAGCATATCAAAACATTAGTAGCCTAGTGATCGGTAACATCTTTGAAAGGGACAGTGGATGACATCCCTGTCTACCAAGGTTCGATTCATGGAGTGAACATGTGGCGATACACTGACCATGAGTCGACTTTCGGGTCGGTACATGGTCGTCGAGAATTAGTCGGGTGTCCGTATGAAGTTGAGTTACTAAATTCAGTATTTTATGAAAATTTTAAAAAATGTGTTTGGTTGAAATGACGGAGTTTTCATTTTCCATTTTAGAAACTTAGAACACGTGTTTATAACATTTTGGAAAACTAAATACATAAGAGTTAGTAAATAGAAAATTTTCATTTTCTTGAAAATCTTTTAAAAACTGAATAATTAAACCAAACATGTTTTCTAAATTTTCAATTTCCTTAGAAATTTTTCCACAATCAAACGCGTCCTAGATTCTTCTGAAACAGAATTATAAATACCGTAACAATGATCATGTTTAACTATTTTTTTAGACAATGTCGTTTTTCAATTAATATGCAATAAAGTTAGTTGTACAACTATGCTAATGTGTTTTTCCCCATATTATAATACGAATTGGTATGTAATTACGAATCAAATGTTTGTTTAGAAAACAATATAATTATTTAATTCAAGTGGATATATGTGTAGATAATAAACTAGTAACTACTCTATGTGTTTAAGATTCCATCTCGATCATGGTGGACGACAAGAATAATATACTTCTGATGTTTGGAAGATTATTTATTAACAAACCCTCGTATTTAGATTAGTATGGTTTAAGGTTTTGGTGGTTTATTAACTTAAGCCATGGTTTTCATTATTTATATCATAATACATTAAAAAATAGTGCTTTCTACTTTCTTAACTTTATGTATAATATTAGTTTATTTATGCACGAATTGTATATAAAGATAAAATACATATATCTTAAAAAACATTGTTGCTATTTTGAAGAAACGTGTTTTTAATATTTTATATAAGGGTTAAGTTCCGGTGAGACCAAGCTTTTTTGGTGAGACCGGTGAGACCAACATATTTTACTCGAAACTTCACATCATAACATTTGTGAAGGTAAAAAAAATTGAACATTCATCGTTAAAACATACTAAAAAACACTATTGGAAAAAAAAAACCCAAAAAAAGTGTAAAAAACGAAACCTTCACAGCAGTTTTTTTTGTGAAGGTTTGCATTATATATATGTAACCTTCACAAAACTTGAGCTGTGAAGGTTACGTTTTTTAGCTTGTTTTCGACATTTTTTTGCATCGAAAGTGAATTTTAGGTCTGCGTATTCTTGTTTTATGTACATTCATGGTGTTTTTTTGTGAAGTTTCATACGTTAGGTATTGGTCTCACGCGGTCTCACGGTAACAGCTTGGTCTCACATGATCCTAAGACTTTATATAAAGATTTAACATTTTTGAAATCAAGTGATTAAATTCTTGAACATTTCAATAGTGAATAGATAAATCTTTTACTTTGTTAATCCAAGATTACTCAATGAAATTTTATAATTTGAATGATTAAGTAAATAGTCAACTTTTCGAACCAAGTCCTTCGACTTATAAAATAAAAGAAATACACTAATAAAAAGAATGATTAAATACCATTTCATTCCAATGAAATCCATAAGAGAATGCAGTGAGTTTGATAGATCTGAATATCAATCCACCATGATTAAGAAGCTTCAATTTCAATCACAAATCTCACTTTTATTAATATGAACAATATGAACACAATACACACTCTCAACTTTCTCTCTCCTCTATCAAACTCTAGATCTGACAATTACGTATATCTCCATTGTTCTAATTGTTACAACTAACACAAAAGCTTTTATACCCCTAAGGTATTTACACTTAGCTCCCCTCAACTTTACAACTAATACAAAACATAAACCAAACTTGAATACAACTATATTTTTAACCCTAACAATCTCCCCCTTTGTATTCAAGTTGGAAATAACCAACTATCACAAAACTTGTAAACATAACAATCTTCTCAATCTTCACTTTATCAAAATCCTCAACGAATAAAACTTTTCAGCATCAGAAATCTTCATGGAATACAATTAACCAACTTCAAAACTTCTCAAACGAATTTAACTTGAGAAACTCTTGACTTTAAAGATCTTCCACAATCTTCAGTAAATTTCTCAACCTTTTTCAAAGTAAACAATCTCCCCTTTATCAGCACAATCGAATTATTTTTTTTTTTAATTATCAACTTTCAATAAGCTCATCTTGAATCAGAATTTACCAACTGAAAACCACCTCAGTATCAATCTCCAGATATTTTCATTCAATCAATCTTCAGACAATAAATTCATCTCTTTTTCTCCATAAACTTCAAACTCTTATCTCATCATCCAGAAACAACATCTTTGAAATCTTCAGTCTTCACTTGACATCTTCATAAACTTCAAATAATCAAAACTTTGACAACATGATTATTTTGATAAAACTTTTCATCTTGATCTTCCACTTAAGCACAAAATCTCTTCAGTACTCAACTTGAACTTTGAACAAATATCTTCAAGTACGTTGAAGAACCATCTTTCTTCGCTCTTTGAATCACCAAAGCATTGACTAAATTTGAACATTTCTCAAGCACTTCACCATATACAAACATCACAAGTATATTTCGCTTTCTTTCTTTATCATATCAAGACTTTATCATTTCTCTTTCTTTCTCCCCATTTCGCTTTCTTTCTCCCCCTATTTGATGAAAAAATGATTTTATCATCAAATCACAACTTAGAAATGATTAATCTTGAATCCCCATATCAACCAAAACATTAGAAACAGTCTGAACAGACACCATCCGTTTCCTCCCGAACCACCATCGAAAAATGTAAACCATCCGTCAATTCCAAAAATTATCCGAATCTTTTCAAATTCAGACATGGAGTGGTAACCCTGAATCAACACATGAAACAGTTAAAATGCCTGTAAGTAGCACAAAGCCACTTAGTACAACGGATGTACTGTAGATAGGGCTTTATTGACGTTCACCCCCCAGGACTTCCATTCAATCATTGAAATACCGGTGTATTTCTATGAATGTTCCGACAAAGAAACAAATTCGTTGTGTGCAAAGTGTTGAAAGAAATAGCATAGAATGCTGTAAAAGGCTCAAAATAGTGAAAAACATATTCACTGACTCGATGTGCAAGAAATGAAGTTCGAAGGCAGGGCAGCTTCCTTCTTTTTCAATATCGACTTTTCGAATGAAAATCTGATAGATTATATGCTGCGTCCCCGTGCAAAAATGAAACATTTTCTTGTTGAGAAGAAAATGAGTAGCATCGTTCTAGCTGCTTCTACCAAAGTTCTGTTTCGACGTTCAACAACACCATTTTGTTGTGGTGTACGAACTGCGGCGAAAGTATGTTTGATACCAACCGACTCTAAGTAACCACCAAGTACTTTGTTCTTAAATTCAGTTCCATGATCAGAACGAATTTTCTGAACCTGTGACTGTAAGTTCACTTGAACCTCTTTCAGAACAGAAATGATAATCTCTGGTGCTTCATCCTTAGAGCGTAAGAACTTTACCCATGTATATCTTGAGTAATTATCAACCATAACGAGAACATACTTCTTGCCATTAATACTCTGAACGCGCATTGGGCCACACAAATCCATGTGTATCAATTGTAACGGCTTCTCCGTTCCATGCTCAAGCTTTGACTTGTGCGAAACTCGTTTCATCTTCCCTAACTGACAAGCGGAACAAAGATGATCTTGTTGAAATCTCAGATCAGGAATACCAATAGCTAAGTTTCCAATCACCAACTTATTCAAACCTTTGAAATTCAGATGTGACAATCTCCTATGCCACAAAATACTTTGTTGATTAGAAGCCTTCGACAACAAACACAGAGTATTCTTAGCTTTAACATCTCTCAAATCAATCTTATACAGATTACGCCTTCTAGTTCCAACAAGTAACTCCTTTCCAGACTCAGTCTTAACGACACATCGCCTCTTCTTGAAACCAACTTCGAGATCTTTATCACAAAACTGACCAATGCTAAACAAATTATGTCCTAAACCCTCAACCAACGATACTTTCTTAATCGTGACTTTGTCTTGAATCACATCCCCATATCCAACAATCGGAGCAAACTGTTCATTACCAAACTGAACTGAACCACAAAACTTTGGTTTGAAATTATGCAAAATCTCCTTACGTCCCGTCATGTGTTTCGAACAACCAGAATCGAGATACCACACATGACGATTCTGCAAAACCAACTAGTTCACTTTAGGTACCCAACGCAATTTGGGTCCTAAGGGGTTAGAAGATTTATGTGCAATTGAGATCCAAGGTCTTTTCTTATAGAGATAAGGATTATAATCATGAAAAGCACTATTGTGTACAAAATCATGCAAGCCACAATTTGAACAACAAAATTTATCACGACGCATACCAACAAATTGCTTTATTGAAAAATTTCGTGGAAAAGATACACGATTATTGTATGAAAAAGCAACATTGTTTCGTACACCATGACTAACTTTGGTATTACTACTACTAGATGTAGGGCTACATGAAGTTGTGAACTCCTTTCTCCTCCAAACTTGTTTTACTTGTCTTCTTTGAAAATTATCTGAAAAATCAGACGCACTTGAATTAGTAAAAGAAGAATAATAACCATTCTGTCGTTGAACATTCACTTTCTGTCTTGAATTCTGTGAATACTGAACGAATTTATCTTTTGGTTTATTAGTATCCTCAGAAAAATTCCTTTGTATGGGCTTTGAATTAGATGAAGAAGATTGACCTTCATGCATTTTCGGTTTATCATTTGAAACATGCGTTGCTTGTTCTTTTTCAGAATGAGAAAGACTAAAGGAATCAAACGTTTTATTTTCATTCACCATAGAAGTCATTGCTTTTGTTGAGAAGTCAGCTAACTGACGTGTAAGTCTTTTTATCTCACATTGAAAGAACTCCCTCTGTTTGTCAGAATCTGTTTCCACAACAGGTTCTTTCTTATGTGCAACAAACATTTGTTCTAAAGCTTTCTTTTCACTTTTCAAGACTTGTTCTTTCCTTTTGAATTGATTCCTTTCATCAGATATCTGATTTTGCAAGGCAACAATCTGATTTTGAAGTTCTAAAGATTTCTCTTCAGAAGATTTACTCACCGATTTAAATTGTTGTCTCTCGAAATCCATTTTAATTGCTAAATCAGAAATCTTGGAGGAAAGATCAAGAATGTTTTCTTCTAAAACTTTTCTTTCTTTCTCAAAATTGTTTCTTTCAAGAATAAGAAGTTGCTCAAAATCTGAAATTTGATTTGAAAGTTGAGCATTTCTTAACTCAAGTGACTGAACTTTAGAAACAGCTTCAGACTCAACAAACTTTTTAGCTGAACACACGCAACATATAGAATTCACAATGGTAGAGAGTTGAAGTGCATTATCAGATTTTACACTATCTTCTGAATTAGTTGAAGCACAAACAAATGAAGTGTCAGAAGTATTTGAACTCTTATGTACAGAGGAACCTGAATTTGAAAATTTCTGCAATTCTCCTTTTAATTTGAAAACTTGTTTTTGAAGATCAGAAATTTTACAAAGCATTTGATCTTTTTCAGAAAAATTCATTCTTCTTTCATCCTCAAGATCTTTAAGAGTCTTATAATATCGAAATTCGTAAAATTTACTGTTATCAACCGGAGAATCATCAGATTTGAACTGTTTAAATTCCTCTTCTGAATAACTTCTGATATAATCATCAGATAATGAAATTTCCCTTTTACTATAACTGTCATTCAGACGTACATAGTTGAAAGGAATTTGAACATTATCTTTTCGCTTTCTACGTTTATCATGTTCAGCTTCAACTTCCTCAGATGATCTTGTAAAACGCATTCTATACTTCTTGTCCAGATTAAAATAGATAGTATCATACAGTGTAGGAACAAATCTGATTGCACGTTTCAAGTAATGAGGATTTTCAAATCCCAAACCTTCTCTAACATTATAAGCTTTGAACTCCTTTGGTTTATTTAGAAAAATTGTTTGATCAGTCTGTCCTCTTTTTAAAAGCATGGTTTCAACCTTTTTAATATGCCCAAGTAAAACTTCTTTTTCTTCAGAAAGTGCAGAAAATTTCTTTTGAATGTCGTTATACTCCTTTTCCTTAATAGAAAGTTTATCTGAAATTTCAGACAATTTAGCTTTTTGCTTGTTATCAGAAATGACAGATTGTTCCAAAAACTTTTCATTTTCTCTCATCAGATATTGCACAAGATGTTCATTTTGAGCATTCTTGTCGGAAAGCTCAACTATTAAAGCATCATTCTGTTTAGAACGAGCTTCCCATTTATCTGTGAGCAATATCTGATCCTTTAATTTCTTCTTAAGATTTGCCATGTTTTCGTTTAAAGACTTGATGTAAGACTCAAACTCGACATAAGGATTAAGAGTTACCTCAGATTCGTCCTCAGAAGAATGATCGTCTGGATTTGCCATCAAACAAAGTTGATTTCTAGCTGTAGAATCACCATCCTCTGAATCTGAGCCTATCCCCACATCCTCGGTCTCATCATCACCTTCAGAACCATCAGACACATTAATCACCTCTATCGCTTCATCATCGGAACTAACTGAATCATCCATTATGCCCACTGAATCATCAGAAGAATCAACAAACCAATCATCAAGAGAATCAGCAAGAGAATCATCCGAGTCATGAGGATTACAACGCCTCAAAGAAAAATCAGTCTTTCGTCCACTCTTAGGAACCATCTTTGACATAAAAGCTTTGACCATCATGCAAACCGCATCATCAGATTCATCGTAAGTGGCGTTTAACCAATGATCTTCTTCAGCAAGTAAAGCTTTACCAGATTCCTTCTTCTTTGCCAAAGAAGCTTTATGACTGTAGTACGAAAAATCTTTGACTCCAGCATTCGGACACTCTCTCGCAAAATGACCTGGCTTTCCACATTTAAAGCACTTTTGAACTTCATCATTCTTTTTCTCATCATTCTCTTCGATTCGTTTCTCTCCAAACTTCTTTTTCTCCTCATACTTGCCTTTCTCATAGTATCTTGCTGAATCAGTCTTCTTATCACTCCTCTTGTCTTCATGTCTACCTCTGTACTCAGACTTCCGAGAGGTAGATGAATATCGTTGCTTATTGGAAGACGGTTGCTTATAGAATCTTCTTTGAAAAGCTTTCGTCATCATTGCCATAGCTTGTTTAAATTCGGCAACATCAACATCCGAATCACTGCTTACTTCGGGAGTGTCGGGAGAATCACTTCTTGCTCTTGATTTGTGAACTACGTGTTTCCCTCTTTTATCAGCCATTAAAGCTAATGTATCTGTCTTTTCCTTCTCAGATTTTATCTTCTCATCCAACGCATCTTGAACATCATCTTGACTCTGTTTCAAAATCTCATACACAACATGAATATCAATATCAGCTAAAGACTTGTTTTGAAAGACAGAGTTGGAATAAATCTTCCAGACAGGCTGAAGATTAGTGAGAAACTTGACGTTGTTCTCAATCTTTGTCTTTGTGATTCCATTTTTCCTCAACTCATTCAGCAAATTGCAGAACCTTTCATAGGTTTCATCTAACTTCTCACCGTCTCTTGCCTTGAATTGCTCGTATCGTTTGATAATGTTCGTCACTTTCATCTGAGTACCAACACTTGTACCAAGCATCTGCTTCTCAATCTGATCCCACATTTCCTTGCCAGTGGAATTGTGACTGTCAATGGTAAAATAGATGTCATTCGGAAGACCCAATAACATGAACGATTTAGCCAACTTATCAGCTTTATGTCTATTTTTCTCTTCCACAGTCATATCCTCAAACTTTTTGATCACAGTATGAGCAGCAACTGGAGGATCAGAATCAGGTTGTGCTGGTTTTTCTTCAATAAACACTTTTGGACCTTCTTTTAACGATAAACGAATGTAGTCTCCCAAATCTTGTCTGTCAATGAAATCCAAGAATCTGTCTCGCCACATATTGTAATCTTCTCTGAACAAGACTGGTGGCTTGGTATCGGAACCAATTGCTAACGCTTCTCTCGTTGTCATGATGAATTGTACGAATCTTTTGATCAGTAGATGTTTAAATCTGAAATTGTTGAAAAATCACCGAACGGTTTTCCTTGAAAAACCTGAAGCAAAGTCAAATACTCTTCAAATCTTCAAATCTTCAACAATTTCACTGATCTCCTGCTCTGATACCACTTGATAGATCTGAATATCAATCCACCATGATTAAGAAGCTTCAATTTCAATCACAAATCTCACTTTTATTAATATGAACAATATGAACACAATACACACTCTCAACTTTCTCTCTCCTCTATCAAACTCTAGATCTGACAATTACGTATATCTCCATTGTTCTAATTGTTACAACTAACACAAAAGCTTTTATACCCCTAAGGTATTTACACTTAGCTCCCCTCAACTTTACAACTAATACAAAACATAAACCAAACTTGAATACAACTATATTTTTAACCCTAACAGAGTTTTTCTTCTTTAAATTCAAATGACGATCACAAGATTATAACGAACATCTTTAATTGTCATCTAAATCTAAAAAATATTATTTAATAAAAAAAATGGTGTACTTTTTTGTTTTATTGGCTTATACTTTTAGTGATGCTTGATACGTGGAAATATAAAATAAATTTTTTTCTTTTGTTTTATACGTGTAATGATTTATTAGTTTAAAAAACTGTTTATGGATTTATCGCTCAAAATATGAAAGTCTGTTGGGTACTTTTCTATTTTAGTAGGTTCGTTGGTTCAAGGACTTATTTGTTAGGTTTCAAAAAGTTTAAGGATTCATTTGTTCAAGAAAAAATAGCTTACGGTCATAATGCTTCTTTAATAGCTTTGCTATAATTTTTATAAAATAAAGAATGAAAGATAAAATTTTTAATTTTTTTTTTCCATCTACAACAACTTTCGTATTTTAAAGAATTTATCATCAGTTATATTATTAAAATATACATTATATTTATTATCCCAATAAACTTTTTGACAACTTTTAAACAATTAATTATGTTATTGATGGAATAGATAAAAATAATATTTTTCTCTCCTCATTTAGAGGTTCTAGAGAAATCTCTATACTTAGAAAAACTTCAATTTTTTCTATTTCAGCAAATGGTTAATTTAACAATGTTGTTGGAACACTTTTTTTTAACGACAAAAAATGGAACACTCAAGAAGAGAGCTTCGACAATACTCTGAAGCACTTTAAGAGAAAAAAACTCAAATTTTTTTGACAATGTTGTTGGAGATGCTCTTATAGACTAAGGACATTTCCAACTCAATCACTAAAAATATAATACTAAAAAATGGTGGACCAACTGAACACTATAAAAATATATTTAATTAAAAAACTGAATTTTATAGTAATTTTTAATTTTAAAGACCAACTTTCTTGAAAATTTTGAAGTTTTCCATTTAAAAAAGTATTTATAAACATGCATTTAAATTTGAATATAGGTGTATATAATGAAAATTGACCTTTTGTTATGGTGTTTTATGCGTATGACAAAAAGAACATTGGGATGGAGAAAGGAATTAAAATAACTGTAGTGGTTTTTGAATGACACTTTGGAAGTAGATCTCAACAATAAATATTTGCACACATCAAATACTCTTTTGACCACACTCTTTCACTTTTATATATGCTCTGATGCTCATACAGTCATGCTTGTGTGTATGCATGCATACATATATATAGAGAGGGACAGAGGTGGGTTCATACGAGAACGAGTCATTTAAGAAAACGATGTACGATTTAAGTCAAATGCGGGACGATTCTATCACATTTTCGGTTACGGTGGACGCGATCACGGAGGATTGACGCGATTCATGGAGGTGGAGATGATTAAAGGAGGGTGACCCGGTCAAAACCGTATGTATTGATCGGATGAGTGGTTGTTAGCTAGTCGTCCTTGCGTTTTCTTAAAAATTTATATTTCTCGCATGAACCTTTCTCTTTTCTCTTTCTCTCTCAATCTCTCTCTATCTCTCTCTTTATATATATATATATATATATATAATAGATAGATAGATAGATAGATAGATAGATAGATAGATAGATAGATAAACAATACATATAAATTTTCCATGTTATTTCGTAGATGAAACCTTAAAAAAAATATTTTATATGTGAAAAGGACACATAAGAATATGTTTATATACGTGTAATAGCCTAATATCATGATGTTTAGCAAGTTTAGAGGTTGTTTGTGTAACTTACTTTTTAAGAGGGTTTAAGTGAGAAATTTAGGAATATTTTAATAAAAGAAAAATCATTCTTATCTCTTCTTAATGTTGAAGTCCGCTAGCATATACTATTTGTGTGTGATGAGTTCCTTTTAAGGACTTGGTAGTAAAGAGGTGATGACACCTTTGACCTTACCGTTTGATTATTTTTTTCTTCTTGATTCTTTCGCACCATTTATATGGGTGTTCTTTGAGAGAATTTTTGAAGGAGAGAGGACTTTAGTTACAAATTGATATGGGAAAAAGGTTTGATGTTTAATCGGTGGAAAATATCAAAAGTTTCAGGAAACCTTTTTAGTTAGGAAGTCGTCTTCTGTTGTGTTCGTTTTGAACGAATCTAACTGTTAAGACGCATATTGGGGTGGTTTCTTTTTTATTCATTTTTGAACTAGAATGCATATATTTACAAGGTTATTGTTTAAACGTTGGATTTATTAGTACAATTGGTTAACAGTTGATAATTGTGTTTATGATATTCGTGGGTTAAAATGACTTACACAATAGAAACTAATTTGTGTGTGAGATTGTAATGGTCCGCTTAAAGGATTATATATGGATGTTTTTGGCGCATGGATATGTTCCGTGTGGTGAACCACTGTCGATATTGATTGCGGTGTCTTATCGGAGTGTGTGTGTTTATGCTCGCGAATATGTTTGATGTAGTGAGCCGTTGCCGATATTGATTGGTCTTAGCAAGGTGTGTGTTATTTTGAATAGCGACTATTGTGGTTAGTTGCCTTGGGAGGGATGTAGTACTTGCGGGCCTACAGAGTGCTTATCTGATTTAAAGATTTTCATGTGAAATGATTATTGGATTGTTCACTGACTGAGATTTTCTCACTTGATCGTATGGTCTAACCCTCGTTTTGTTTTAAAAAATATGCATTTGAGGTGAATTTTATGTTGCGGATTGTTTAGTTAGGGAAAAAGATAAATGGTAATTATTATGGTGAAGGTTGTCTAAATTACCGGTTCACTAGTATTGGTTGGGTTTTTATTTTCTGTTATTAGTTCGTTGATCATAGATCGGTAAGGATCTAAATCTTCGATTAAAATTTATATTTGTGGTTAGAATAGTCAACTAGTAGTCCGAGAACATGTATAATGTGCCAGCCTAACCAAGTACAAAAGAGTCATTTTATTAGTAACTTGTTTGCTTTTACTATTATGCGAGCCTAAAGGATGAAGTAAGACAAAATGGTCTCTATACAAAACTTAAAAGTTGAAATGAAAAGTACTAGGATACATGGATTAACCACTCAAAAGAAGATACACATTAAAGTTGGACACATATAATTGGTGGCTCTAAAAGATCACCATTGTCATTTAATGCAAAACACTTGCTTTTGAAAGAACGTCATTGAAGTGATTCTGAAGTAAATTTTATGTCATCCTCTAAAGAACTTCATTAGTTCTTCAGACTTGGAAGAAGAAACTTCTCCCCATCTTTTATAGTTAGAAAATTTGTCACAACCATTGGTCTAACCTTCCTAACTTTCATAACTGTAACACCCGTAATTTTCGGATGTAATAATGGTTCTTTGATAAATTATGGGATTTAGAATATTGGATCAAATCACGGATTTTCGTTCCAGTTGCCTGTTTTGGACCTTAAAAGCGCTGTCATAGTGCCGTTTTGGACTTTCGTTCCAGTTGCCTGTTTCAGACCTTAAGAAGCGCTGTCATAGTGCTGTTTTGGGCTTTCGTAAGCTGTGTCAGATCAAGAACAGGTTAAATACCCTTCTCTCTTCATTTTATCATAACTTCCTCATTTCTAAACCATTTGAGCTGATTCTTTTTCCTATATTCTCCTCTTTCCAAGTTCTTCAAGATCCCATTAATGGATTGATAGTTAAAGTTGCAAGATTTGGAAGTTTGATCTTCATCATCTTCATCTTCTTCACCTCACTTTCCACCTCCATTGTTGCTAGAGTTGAGTTCTTCAAGATCTAGGATTTTCTACTCAAGTTTTGGCTGGGTAAGCTTATCTAAACCACTTGAGGTTTGTTAATCTTTGTAATAGGAGTTATGGAACTAACCTAAGGTCCGATTTACTTGATTTTTAGGTTTGTTTCACATATTTAACCTAAATCTTGAATTTGGGGGTTTTGGGTACAAACCCTCAAGGTGAGTTCTCTACATGGTTTAAAGTATAGATCTAGTCTTATATGTCGTAGATCGGGAGCTAATCCAAGGTTTTAACTCCTTATCAGTTTAGGTGTTGCTCAAGTTTTAAGCTAGGGCCCTTGGTGAAAATTGGGGCTTTCGGCTTTACAAGCCCGAGGTGAGTTGCCAAAATCGTTTTGTTAAAACTGAGAGCACATCATCTTGTTTGATATTACGCGTCTTACTCGATATTGTGGATAAATGTGATTTTGAATGAAATGCCTAAATTTCTAGGTTTAGGATTTGCCATGAAATGAATAAATGACAAATCTTATATGAATGACTTGGTTGGATTATTGTGTGCGTGGAATAGTTTATCGTATGCCACTAGTGTATGAGTTAAACACATGTGATTGCATGATAAACGTGTTTATGAGAAATGCTTGATATTATGCATGCCATGAATTGGTGCAAAGGAATTGAATCCTCTTGAATTGTATGACTAAAACGTTATGGAGCACCGCTAGTCAAAAAGTGGGATGCTTTTGGTCACTAGTCAAAAAGTGGACCGGGATGTCACTAGTCAAAAGGTGAGTACCCATGTTTTACAAAACATAAATTGGACAATGTGGCACTAGTCAAAAGGTGTACACTATGTCGTTTTTGAAATGAGATTGATTTTAAAGTGGCACTAGTCAAAAGGTGTGCACTTCAAGTTTACACGAGTTCGACTCAGTCTTGGGTGGCACTAGTCAAAAGGTGTGCACCTATGTCCCTCGCCATTCGTGTGGCCGCGAATGTGTCTGGCCTCTGAGGTTGCCTATTCGAGTCTTCGTAGGAGGACGACAACGGGGTGTCTTGACTCTGAGGTGTAACTTGCTTGGTGAAAGTGGGTCGCTCCCACGGTTTTCAAAGATAAAAGATAAACCGGTTTAACATGGTGCATTTTGTTGTTGATACACTTTCGTATATCCTATATGGCTTAACATGCTTTTATATGTATGATGTTTATTTGATACAACTCACTAGGCTCCTTTAGCCTAACACTTGCTTGGTGTCGATGTGTCTCTCAGGTACAAGGGACGCCGTTCCTAAGTAGGTGCCGGGATTGAGAGTGAGCTTTGGGGAAAGTGTGAAGAGACCGGTCCTTTAGACCGCGCATGCATTGACAGATTGACAACCCTTTTTGTAGTCTCTTTCCTAGATAGGATTGAGACTAGATGGTTGTCACATTATTTATTTAGATTACAAACATTGTATTTGTACACTACTATTATACCCCTGTTTTGGGAAGAGCTCACGCTTTGGCGTATAATTGTACTAACACCTTCGTAAATGAAGGTTTTTGTTTACTCCAATTTTTGGGGCGTTACAATAACAAATCTGTAAGTTTTGTTTTTATATAAAATATAGAAGAAATAATTAGAAAGTGGTTTTTTTTGTCTTTGTATTTACCCCCTCCCCTTCTACAAACACTTTGTGTGTAAGTCATCACTTCCCAAGACCAACAATTACCTCTTCAAGAAATTGTAACATTCACCTAAAACTCTGTAATGGATTCATCTCCTAGACAAACCTTGATTTCAAACAAACTTTAGAAATCTTGAAATTCTAATCATAGATAGACCTTCAATCTTCATGTTAATCCATCCATTTTCCCTCAAAAACTTTTAGGGATCACCCTACATAGCTCCAAAAGAGAAAGAAGAGAGTGAGAGATAATGAGCAAATTCCAACCAAAAGAGGCTTAAACCATGTCAAGGGTTCCAAATTCCAAGTGACTGGATAGGTAACTTACGTCGCTTTGAAAGTCGTCTATACACAAAAATCA
>JARYMX010000500.1:0-20680 GCA_030169165.1 Centaurea solstitialis | reverse complement strand
AAACCCCAAAAAAAAAAAAACCCAAAAAACCCCCCAAAAACCCCCAAAAAAAAACCCCAAAAAAACCCCCAAAAAAAAAACCCCCCAAAAAAAAAAAACCCAAAAACCCCCAAAAAACCCAAAAACCCCCCAAAAAACAAAACCAAACAAAAAAAAACCAAAACAAAAAACAAAAAAACCAAAAAAAACAAAAAAAACCCAAAACAAAAACCAAACAATAAAAAAAAAAAACCCAAACAAAAAAAAAAAAAAAAAAAAACACCCCCAACCAAAAAAAACCCAAACCAAAAAAAAAAAAACCCCCAAAAAAACAAAACAAACCCAAAAAAACCAACACCCACAAACCAAACCCCCAAACACCCCCACCAAAACCACCCAACCAACAAACCCCAACAAAACAAACACAACACACCCCCAACCCCAAACAACCACCCACCAAAAAACAAAACACCACCACCCACAACACCCCACACCAAACAAAACCCCCCAAACCCCAAAACAAACACCCACCAACAACCCAAAAAACCCACCAAAACACACCCACCCAAACACCACCCAACCACAACCAACACCCCCACAACAACCACCAAAACACACACACCCACCCCCCCCAACAACACACACCACACACCCCACCACAAAACCCAACCACCCAACCAAAAACCAAACCCAACAACCCCAACAAACCCACACCCCAAAACAACCACCACAACCCAAACCACCAAACAAACCACCAAAACACACCACACCCACAACAAACAACCCCCCACAAACCACCCACCAAACAACAAAACCACACCCCAACAAACAAACACCACAACCCACCAAACAAAACACCAAAAACCACCAACCCACAACCACAACCACCCCACAAAACCAAACCAACAAACCCCAACAAACAAACCCACAAAACACAAACCACCCCACAAAACAACCACCAAAAAACCACAAAAAACCAAACAAACCCCAAACCAAACCCCCACACAACCCCACCACACCAACACCACACACCCACCCAACAACAAACAACAACCCCAACAACAAAAACCCCCCAACAACCCCCCACCAACCCCCACCCCCCACCAACCACCAAACCCCCCACCACCCCAACCAACACCCACCCCAACCCCCCCACCCACCACCCCACAACCCAAAACCAACAACACAACCACCCCAAACAACCCACAACCACCCAAAACAACAACCCCAACACCACACCCCCACCAAAAACCCCCCCCCACCCACCAAAACCACCACCCCAAAAACCCAACCAACAACCCACACCCCCAACACCAACAACCACAACAACACCCACCACCCAACACACCCACAACAACCACCACCCAACACCCACAACCAACCCCACAAACACAACCCCAACCAACCCACAAACCACCCAAACAACCACAACACACCCACACCCACACCAACACAAACCAAACCACAACCACCACCACCCACAAACACCAACACACACCAACCACAAACCCAAAACCACAACACCACAACCCCCCACAACACACACCCAACAACCCAACACCACCCAACACAAACCCACACAACCACACAAACAACCAACACACCACCCACACACAACCAACACCACACAACCAAACACCCAAACACCCCACCCACACAACCACCCCCAACACAAACAACACCAAAAAAACCCAAACCACCACACAAACAACCCACCCCACACCAAACCAACACACCAAAAAACACAACACAAACAACCACACCAAACAAAACAAACCCACAAACACAACCCACAAACCACCACACCAAACCCCACAACCACCCAAACAACAAACCACCACAACAACCCCACAACCCCCACCCCACAACACCCAACCCCCCAACCAAAAACACCCACAACCCCAACCAACACCCAAAACCCACACAACCCCCACAACCCACCACCCCACCACCAAACCCCACCCAACACAACACACACCCCCCCCCCAACCAACACACCACCCACCCCCAAACCCACACAAACCACCCCCCAACACAACCCCCACCCACAACAACCCAAACCACCCCCCACCCCCCAACAAAACCACCCCCAACCACCCACCCCAAACCACCCACCACACCACCCCAACCAACACCCCCACAACAACCAAAACCACAACCCACCAACCCACAACCCCAACACCCCACCACACCACCCCACAACCCCCCCACCAAACACCCCCACCCAAAACCCCACACCCAACCCACCACACCACCCCACCACCCACCCAACAACCACCAAAACAAAACACACCACCCACACCCCCACAACCCACCACAAACAACCCACCCACACCCCACCCCCCCCCAATAAACACACTACTCCATAAACAACTTAAACACACATATAACACCACCAACCAATAACAACACTTTCAAACAAAAACAAAACAATTATCCTTCCTATAAAATTATTTAATAAATCTTAAATATAACTATCTAACATTAAAACCCAAATACACAAATATACAAAACATTTTTTCCTATACAAAAAAAAAAAAAAAAAAAAACTTACTCCTAAAAATACCCATAAACAATTATACCATTAAAATCTAATAAATTATTACATAAAATTCTACAAACTAAATATCTTAACCTTAAATAACTACTAAACAACTAAGATAAACTATACTTAATTAAACCTCAAACAATAAAAAAAACATACCACAAAACCTATACACAAAACCAATCTATTAATCAATAAATATTAAAATAATAATACCCATACATTCTAATAACCTAATCAATATCCATAAAATCAAAACAATACCAACCAAATTAATTAATTTCATTACTACAACATCATCCACTCAACAAACTTCATTATCACAAAAATAACAAAAAAATTAAAAAATTATAAATCAATAATACAAACCTTAATAATTACATTCTAATATACATTCATTTTAACTATATAAATATATTACAATATAAAACCTAATAATATTTAAACAAAAAACTACATATACCCAACCTAAAAATAAATAAAAATACAACAAAATTACAACAATTAATAATATCTATCTAAAAAATTTTATAACTTTCTTAACTACAATATAATACTTTAAAAATTTATAAAATATCATAAAACTAATACAACTAACTTCAATTTATAAACTACTATACATCAACCACTACAAACCTAAAAAAACATAACTCCTTAAACACAAACCAAATTAAAAATTATAATTCCTATATTAAAAAAAATTTATTATACCACTACAATTTAATAATACCTAAATACTTTTAAAAACTTAATATAACCAACCCTCATAATAAAATAATAAACATTAAGTTCTTTATAGCCTATAATAACCTTACACCCATACAAAACTAAAAAATCATAACTTAAAAAATCAACAACCACACCACAAATAACGATTAAACATATAACTATATTAAAAATCCTAAACCACAACACATATGACCTATTTCAGAGAAACTTACTTAATAAATGAATTGTCATATTGTTAATATGTAAGAATGATTAAAAGTAAAATAAAAACTTTATCAATTTAAATCATTCAATAAATAATTAATTATTTTCCAATCTTTTATATTAAAAATTTTCTTTTCTAACATTAAATAAAATAATATTTGATATAAACTCATTATATATTTTAATTTTAAAACAATCTCTCTAATTATAAAAGATAATTAAGAATAATTTATATTAATTTATACCATTTATTTCTTATTAATTAATTAAAAAATTCTTTATATTTATTACATTTAAACTTTAATGAAAATTTAAAATATTAAATTTAAAAACTATTAAATCTTTTAATTTATATTATTAATTCAATTAAATTTAATCTTTTAATTTTTTATCTTTCTAAAAATCTAAAAATTAATATATAAATTATATTTAACATATAATTTAAAATTTTATTTATATATAAATTTCCAAAAAAAAAAACAATTAATAATTATAAATAAAATATAATAACTATACACAATAATATAAACATTAATACAAATATTCTCAATTATAATAACTAAAAATTTATTCAATTAATAAAATTTCTATAAATTTTAAAATTTATTATTTACTTTTTATTAAATTCTATATCTCACATTAATACTTATATTTTTTATATTACTTATATATATAATTATTAATATAAATCAAATAAATATAAATATAATTTTAATATATTATCTTTATCAATCATCTTTATTTTTCAAAAAAAAAAAAATTTACTTAAATACAAATCATATTACTCTTAAATTCACTATAATAATTTCAAATTTAATCAAAATTATATACAAAATATATTTCTAAATTTAATATTTTTACATATTAAAAAAACAAATATTTATATATAATTATTCTTTTTCAACATAATTATAAGAAACTAATTTTATTTTAATCACCAAAATATTTTATAACAACATATAAATTCTTATATATACTATATTAATTAAAAAAAACTATAATATTTTTATTTAAATACTAAACATAATTTTAATTTAAATTTCTTAAAAACTAATATTTTTATCTTACCTAAAATATTATACATTTTACTATATATATTCACTTAATATAATATATTATACTTTTCATATATTATTTATTCATTAAATTATTTATTTTTTACTTTAAACTTTCAATTTATTTATTTTAATAATTATTATTTTCACTATAAATTATTATATATAAATATAATTTTACACTATTTAACTAATAAATTAATTAAATTTTTATTCACTTCACAATTTATTCTTTCACTTTTTATTCTTTTATTAATTTCTACATAATATTAACAACTAAAACTTCAAACCACTTAAATTCTAATTTTTATAATTTTCTCTTTTCTAAATTCCTAATTTTCTTTTTATTATAACTATTAACTATAAACTTTATAATTTAAATCTTAAACATCTAATCATATTTTCTAACAATTTCTCCATCAAACATTAATATTTAATATAATAATCCTAAATCTTAATAATAATAAATTTCATTCTAATTCAACCTTATATATTATAAATATTATTTAAACTTATTTTAAATATTCATTATAATAAATCTTAATAAATTTAAATCAACTATAAACTACATTTTTCCTCATTCTTAAATTAAAAATTATAATTACATACAAATTAAAAAATAAATTATAAATTATTTATCAATATACATTCATATTAAATTATAATATTAAAATTCAAAATCATAATTTAAAAATTATATTAATTTTTTTAACTTTAATACTTTAAAATTCTTTTAAAACTAATATAATTAACTAAAAATTTTTTTTGGTATTATAATACATTTTTACTTATCCTTTAAAATAAAACTATATAAAAAAAATATCTTTTCATCATAATTTTTAAAATATATTAAAACCTAATAATAAAATTACTTTTAAAAAAAATATAAAAACTTTTATTTTATCCTTAAATATCACTTTAAAAATTTAATTAAATATTAATTTATATTCTTTTATTCTTATCCAATTAATTTCTTTTCATTAAAAACTATACTCTTATCTTAAATTATTAACTCTTAAATAAAAATATAAATTTCAATATTTAAAACTCAATCATAATTTTTTTTTTAAAACCTAATAAAAACAAACTAATAAAATATAAAATATTCAAACTCATTCTATCTTAAAACTAATTACATTTTTATTTTCAAATTTAACACTTTTATTAAAAATTCCTTACATATAACAAAAACTATTATAATTCTACAAAATAAAAACACTATTAAATTATAAATCTAAACTTAAATATAATAATAATACATATAAAAATATAATTATTTTATTAAAAATTCAAATAATTACAATTAAAATTTACTATTAAATATTATTTATTATTAATTTTATAATAACAATAAATTCTTATAATTATATTTACAAAAACTTTAAATTAAAATTATCATATAAAATTTATTATCCATACTAAATATCCAATAAAAATTCTTATAAATACCTTTTATATAAAAAAATATACATTTTTAACAAACAAAACATAATCTTCTTCATAAAATTCAATATATTAAAATAAATTTTTAAAATATAAACTATTTTATATATTATTTTATAACTTTATACAATAATCTTAATCATTCAATATTAAAAAAATTATATCACATTTAATGAATACTAAAATAATTTAACTATAATTTTATAAATTATTATTATGTTATTAAAAAATAATTTAAATCTCTATAATTCTCAAAATAAATTTTACCTAACAAAATAAAAAATCCTTATTACAAATAAAATTATAAATAATCAATTTAATTCAATTTATTTTCTATTTTTTTTATAATAATTATTTAAATAATCTTTTTTACTTAAACCTATAATAATTCTAAATCAATTATATTAACTTAATTATAAAATTTAATTATTTATATTAATTAAAAAAATTTTTTCAAATATTAAATTTTATAACACACCATTAAATTATAAAATTAATAAATTATATTTATCAAATATTTCTTCACCTTAAAAATATTAAAAAAAAAACATTTAAATGAAATTAACCCAATAAAATTACTATTAATATACATTCATATTTAAATTATAATAATACAAAAAAAATCTTACTAAAAATTTCTTACTATTCTCAAACTAACTTACTTCATTAACTTTTAAAAAACATTATTCCATTTTTTATTTAATTTCACACTACCAAATATATTTATAAATTTTATTTATATAATAATTTTATTTTCATTATACTAATAAATTCCTATTTTTCCCATAAAAAAATATTAAAATAATACAAAAAACACATAAATAATAATAATTTTCAATTACAAATCTTATATTTCTTTTAAAATTAAACTTATTAATATAACTTTTACTTTTCATAATAAATAACATAAATTATATTTCTTCTAATATATTAAAAATTAAAAACAAATATTTCTTAAAATCTCACCTATTACTTAAAATTAATTCAAAATCACTATTATTTTAAATCAAAATCCTTACTTAATCAAATCTAATTACACTTTATAATACTTAAAATTAAAAAAATACAATATAAATATTAACCATAAAAAAATTTAACTTTCAAAATAAATTTAATTTTAAATATTTATATAATTCTAAATTTACTATACTAAAAATAAATTAAATTCTATAATCTACAACCAAATATATTCCAAAAACAACACAACTTATTATATTAAAATTTTCTTAAACTATAAATATAAAAAAAAAAATTATTTACAAAAATTAATTATCACTTCTATTATTCTAAACTTAAACCATCTAACATTAATAAATATTAATCCAACTAAAACATAATTATCTCTAAAATACAACCAACATCCAACACCTCATATATAAAAAAATATAAAATATACATAACAAATAATATAACTTATATATCTTCATTCCTAAAAAATTTATTAAAATACATCTCTCTTTATCCAAAAACTATCACTCAAATCTATACAAATTAACTAAAAAATTAAAAAAATATTCTATATTAATAAAAATTAAATTTTTTTTTAAATAACTTACAAATTAATCTTAATCAATTTAAAAATAAACTCACCCTATAATTAATCCACTTTAAACATCAAAATTATACACTTAAATTAAATAAAACATTTTCCCCTATAAAATATAAACTCAAAATCATAAATCTAAATAAAAATTATAACCAAACATATAAAAATACTAATTCATATTTATAATAACACTCTCAAATCAAAATTAATTAAAAAAATAATAATTATCTAATCATCCATACATTACAATAATCCCACCTAAACCTAATATAAAACCTCAAAATCAAATTATAAAAAAAACTCTATAATAAACAACACCAAATAACCATAAAACAATCAAAAACAAATATACAAAAATAAACAAAAACAACCAACAAAATTACAACACAAACAAACACCAACCACCAAAAAACATCCTAAACATCAACAAAACCACATACAAAATTAATTCAAAAACCAAAAAATAACCATAAACTAATATAAAACAATATACCAAACCATAACACAAATACTTTTAAAATACTCATCCATCTTAAACAAATATAATCATTTAACTAAAAATAAATAATAATCTACATACTTTATTAATCAAAATAACACATAAAAATATAATACTACTAAATACAACACAATATAAAATACTTATAAATAAATACAACACAAAAAATCATCACTAATTAACTTCAATTAACAACAATACCACATTCAAATAATATCAAAAAAAAATTCTCAAAAAATTTATAATTTAATATAAATAAAATATTATAAATTATTAATTATTATTATATTTTTACAAACTATAAACACTACATTAACTAAATAAAAATCCAATAACCTAAACAAAACACTCAATAATTAAAAAATTTAACATCTAATACATTCTCCAAAATTATAAAACTAAAAACACAAATTACAAACTTATTAAAAACTATATTTAAAAAAAAATTATCTACAAATTAAAACAAAAAAAATAATAAAATAAATATTACATAATTATCTTAATTAACAAAAATATAACAATCTATACCCATACACCACTTAAACAAATTTTTAAATTACATAAAACAAAACTAACTCAAAAAAATACATTTATTACCTATACACATTTTACTCATTAACCAACAAACTATAATATTATAACATTTTAAACATACATAAAATCAATCAAAAACACATACCATAAAATCAAATTCTATTTATTCTCAATAATCTACAAAAATTAAATTATCATCTTATTAAAAATTTTCTTTCCTAAATAATTTAACCATAAAAAACTAAACGTTATTACTAACCTTTATCAAAAAAAACACCTCCCCAAAAACATCTAACTCACACATATTTAAAAAACTCATATAAATTTAATACATTACATACACACCTACATATTTACAAATTTACAACACATATTACAAAATTCCTATAATATTTTATCAATTTATTAATATAAATCATTTTTTATAACATTATTTCTATTAATTTAATATAATTTCATATATAAAAATTCTACCTTATATTAATATTACTACAACATTCAAATTATTATTTTCTAATACTAAATATCCTTTAATATTATTAATTCTTTACTCTATATCAAACCTTAAATATCATACAATAAATTTTTCATTATTATTAATCCTACATAATCATATTAAAAAATTACAATTTCTCATCTCTTCTAAATATAATTATTCTCCAATCACCCCCCACACACAACCACACCAACCCCCACCCCACCACCAAAACCCCTAAACACAAAAAACCCACACTACAACAACAAAACTCAAAACCATCATCCCAAAACCCTTACCTTCCCGACCAAAACACCTATCTATAACCAACCTAACACAAATAAAAACCAACAACAAAATAAACATCCCACACAAACCCACACATAACCACAAAACCAACCACACAATACCAAATACATATCAACCTCATAAAATTATCCTAAACAACACCTTCTCAAATACCCACATAAATATAACTAAACACACAACAACCTCAAAACAAACCCCCAAAAAACACCATAAAACACACCAAAACACATATAAATAAATCCACCCACAACTTCACACACGCCCAAAATAAAACAACCCCAACCAAATCAAACAAACCAACAACAACTCCAAAACAACAAAAAACCTAAACAACCACCACAACATAACACAATCCCCCAAAAAATAAACACACAACCAAAAACCACACCTAACACAACTATATATCACCCCAAAAACACACCCAAACCCAACCACCAAAACAAACCAACCCCATACAATCACAACAACTCAACATAAATACACCTACAACCTAAACACCACATACAAATAAAAAAAAAAAAACAAAAAAAATAAACCAACACAAACAAACCAATAAAACCCACAAAAACAAATACCCGCACACTAAAAACAAAAACATTACCCCTACCACCCTAAAAACCAACCAATATACTAAAACCTACCCTCATCAAACACCATCCTCCACCACACCACATCCAACACCAAAATAACAAAAACACAACACTAACCACCTCAAAAATAAACATCTCTACCCTTAATTTACATATACACATTATATAAATCCAACTTGCCACCATATCCCCTTAATATCCTAATATCACACAAAATACCTACTACAAAAAACAAAAAAAAATAACCACCAACATTAAAAAAAAACATCAACCAACAAAATAACCTACCATCCCTAACAACAACCATAAAAAATATCCCACCCACAAACAAAAACCAACCAAAACCTCAAACCTCCCAAATAACAACACACCAAATAAAACACCAAACAACACATACAACACCACCCATACACACCACCCCAATACAAAAAATCACTAAATATACTCAACGATACCCGAACACAAACTCACACAATCCCCACAACCACAACAAAATCACCCACAAAATATCAACAAACACACAAACAAACACCATAATAACCACACAAAAAAAAAACAAACAAACAATCACCCCACCACCCCAACACACACAAAACCACACACCAACCACCAACAAAAACCCCAACATCACAACACACCAACAACACCAAAAAAACAACACAACACAACACCTAAAAATCAACAATAACCACACAATCAAATATTAATATTACATTTAAAACTAACCTACATCATTCACCCACAACAAAACAATAAAATAATATAAATTCACAAACATATTCACAAACTTAATTTAAAAAAAAACAATAAAAAAAACCCTCTTATAATACAAACATACATATACCAAAACAATAAACTAATCAATCCTAAAAAAACACCCTAAACCATTAAAATCAACCAACAAACCCAAACACAACACACCAACATACAACAAACTCACAACCTCCAACAAAAAAACAAAACAACACCAAACCATATTCAACAAAAACAAAACAACTAACAAACAAAAACACAACCCAACCAAACCAAAACACATACAAACACTCACAAAACCATAAAAAATAAAAAAACAACAAACAAACAACAAAACAACCCCAACCAAAACCACACACACAAAAAAAAAAACCACAAACACACCAAACAAACAACAAATAACACAACCCCACACACAACACCATAACATCACAACACCACAATACCAACCAAATCCAAACTCATCCCAACCAAAAAAACAATAAAATCTAAAACAAAAAATAAACCACCCAAAAACAAAAATCACACAACAACATCAAACAAAAACCAAAAAAAATACACAACTCTAATAAAAAACCTAACAAAACAAAATAAAAAAATAACAAATCTTCTCAAAATAAAAACACCAACCAACAAAAAAAAACTACCAACCCATAAAACCAACAAACCTCCAAACATAAAAATACAAAAAAAAACAACAAACAATCCCAACAACACAATACTACGAAACCAACTACACACTTTCCAATAACAATCAACCCACCTAACACTATAAAAAAACACATTAATCCAACACAAACCCCACCCCACCCCACACCCACTACCCCCCACAACAATCACAACCACAACAACAATATCAAATAACAACACACCACCAAAACACAATATACACACCATATCTAAAAAAACAACAAAAAATTACACAAAAACCTCAAACTACAATTCAACAATCACATCTCCTCACTCCCAATATCAACCCCACAACAATAACCTACACTCAATCATCAAATAAAAAATCTAATATATAATCAGAAATAAAACAACAAAAAAACTAATAAAAATACACACCCACCACCACACAAACAAATATAAAAACACAAAAATACCTACAAAACAACTGTACATAATCAAAAAAAAATACAACCACATAACTCCAAACCCAAAACAAAACAACCCTAACCCCCACTTCAAACACACCACAACCAAACACCCAAACCAACAAAACCAACCTAACTCAAATCCAAAACATAAATAAAACCCACAAAACACAACATTATCAATAAAACTAAAACTACCCCACCCAACCCTAAAATAATTAAACCAAAATCACACACACAAACCTCCAACCCCACCACCACAAACATCATCAATCCAAACAAATTCAATAAAACATTCAAACAATCAACAAACAATACCTATAATCCCACCAACAAAAAACCAATTCTCAATTCCTGCCCCCAACCCATAACCAACCAACACACCAAAACACATAAAAACCAATCAAACACACAAAAAAAAAAAAAACCACAAACCATAACAAACCAAACAACCAAATAACTCACTTAATATCCATCACCATATCAACCACACCAACAAAAAAAAAAATACCCATAACCTACCAAAACCACCAAATCCACTACATTAACTACAATTATAAACCACCATATAAATTATTCAACTAACACATTAAAAAACACAACACATAAATACTAATACACCATCATACACATCATCCAAACCATCCAAACACTAATAAAAATCAAAATAAAAATATTATTCTCCAAAACAATAAATTATTACATACAATTCTCAACATTATTTTTATATAATCCCATTAAATCATACCAATTTTCTTACATTATAAAATAATACATAAACTACCCCATCACCACTAAACAATTAAAACACAAACAATCCAATTATATATAACAAACAATTTATTCAAACACTAAAAAATTTATCAATCTTCACAATAAAATTTATCTTTTATATCACATCCCAAAATCAAATTTATCATATAACCCCAATAAACATAATCAAAATCCATAAAAATTTTATTCCCTAACATAAACTAAATTCACATAAAAAAAAATACAAATCAAAATAAATAACCATCTAACCACAAATACTAAACAATAAAACTTCATCATAATATATTAATAATAAAAATTAAAAAATATCCTCAAAAAAAATAACAATTACAAAATCATTAATTCATAAATACTACAACCCAATCAATACTTATAAAAAAAAAAAAAAAAAAAAATCCTCCACTAATACTAATCAAAATATTTCTAACAAACCACCAAATTACCTTAAATACCTCTTTAAACACCCCTAACAAACCAATATCAAACAAACTCTAATTAATCCACCCTCAAAAAAATCCTTATTACTTAAAACTCTTTAATACAAATTCTAACTACTTAAAATAAAACTAACTCCAACTATTACAACACAATCAATAAAAAACCACAAAATACACCTAAATCAAACTATATACAAACAAAAAAACAACTTAAAACCACCTTATCCTACAAAAACAATCACAATTCATACAACCTCAACCATACAAAACACACAACAACAATAAAATACATCATACACTTAACACAATCATTCAAACACACAAACCACCAAAAATAAAAATTACAAAATTTCAATTAAAAACTCTCAAAAAACAACTATCAAAACAACAATATACAATATTACATAACACAATATTAACATATAACTAACAAATTCTTTAATTATATCATAAAACTATACACTAAACCATCTCTAAATTAAAACCCTAACAATTAATCAACACCCCATACCAATTACCCCCTCAATACACCAAATTAATAAACCCAAACCAATAACACCCAACACAACACCCTCAACAAAACCACAAACCCCAACCAACACAACAAAACCAACAAACATCAAATCCACAAAATTAACTAATACCTAAAAAAACATATCAAAAAACACAATAACTAAAATCCACGACTCCTTACAAAATTATATTCACTACAAACTCTTTACTCATACCTAAATACAAAAAAACTTTACATTTAAAAAATAACATATATTTAAAATAAAAATTATTAATTATAACTATAATATAATAATATTAGTATATACTAATCTTCATTATATCAATCTATTCTCTATTTTCCTAATAAATCATATCTCTTAATAATACTATTTTAAATATCATTTATCTATTACTTCCATTTCTCAAAATTAACCTTCTAAATTATATTCTTATTAATAATCAACAAACAACACTTCACTTAAATAACATACTTTAATAATACCAACTCTATAATCCTTAAATCTACCAATTTTTAATATCCTCATCATCCACCATTCTCCCTATAAACCAACACTTAATACCAAAAAACTTATCACAAACTTCAATAAACTTTCAAATTCATCCAAAAAATACATACCAAATAACAATAAATAACAATACTTAAAAATATAATAAACTATCAAATTCCACAACAACATAAAACAAAATCACCAAAAATTATTAAACCCCATAAAAAAACAAAACACTCATAACTAAACTTACCAATATTTAATAACTTCATAACATCCCACATCCACTCTTATTAACTCTATTTTTCTTTCCAAAAAATCCAATCTATATTTAAAAATCAAAACCTCAATATTAATACAACATCCTCCTTAGATTTCTTCCTTTCTCAAATACTACTAAAAATATAAATTTAATCTTTTCACAATAATATTTATAAATTATAAATTAATTTATAACTCATACATCTCCAATAATATCCATCTTATATTCACCATAATTAATTCTTATATACCTACTAATTTAAAAAATTCATAAATTACTTAATACAAAATATACATATCTTTATCTATTTTCTAATAACTAATTCATTTCACATACATTTTAATATAAATCATAACTTCTTCTTAACAATCTAATATTCATTAATATTCTACTCTCACTAATTTTCTCTCATTTATCCAATCTCAAAATACTCCCTAAAATTTTCACTTATTTATTAAAACCTTATCCAAATTAATCCTATACTATTCAATAATTCTTAACCTAAACATTCCATAATATTATTTCAAATTATTTTTTTTCTTTCCATCATATCTATAATATATTCAAATCCTTATTTAACATTATATATTCCATTTTTTACTTAACTAATCTAATACTTACTCATACAATTTAATAAATTTATAATCAAAATACCTTAAAATATACTTTAATAATATACATTATACATTATTTCTTAATAAATATCTTCTAAAATAAATTCTAGCATACATTTACTAACTCATTAAATTCTACAACCTTTAACATTATTACATTTCAATCTGATATATATAACTAATTTTTTATTTATAGCAACAATCTCAACTCACTAAAATTACAATATATATATATAATTCTATTCACACATTAACTCCTATTTTTCCCTATTCATAATTTATACTTCTCATACACCCTAAATACACAAAATCTCACAAAATTTACAATTCTATTCTTATATCATTAACCTTCTATAATAACTATAAAAATCAACTCCATTAAAATATTTTCAAATCCTTTTCCACACCATCTCCATTTTTTTTACATTAAATCCTCTACACAATTCTCCCACATTAATTTTAATTATTTTTAACACCATTATTTTTTAAATATCCATACAACCTTTAAACACCTACCAAAATTTAACCAAATTTTTACAAATTAAACCACATATAATAATAATCATACATAAACTTACCCTAACCCAACAACATAAACTACAACACCCACTTAATATCTATTTTTACTTATTCATAAACCCACATCCTCCAACTACAAAACACCCCAAAAACCCAAAACCAAACCCAAAAAAAAAAAAAAAAAACCACAAAAAAACAAAAAAAAAAACAACCCCACACAAAAAACCACAAAAACAAAAACACAAAACCCAACCCCACCAACAACCAAACAAAAACACTCCCAACAAAAAAAAACCAAAACCAAACAAAACACCACAAAAACCCCCACCAAACCCCCCAAACCCCCACCCAAAAACAACACAAACCCAAAAACCCAAAAAAACCCAAACCCAAAAACCCCAAAAAAAAACCAAAACAAAAAAAAACCACCAAACCCCAAACAAAAAAAAACCCAAACAAAACCAAAAAACAAAAAAAACAAACCAAAAAAACAAAAACAAAAAAAACCAAAAAAAACAAAACAAAACCCCCCCAAAAAAACCAAAACAAAAAACACCCACAAAAAAACCAACCACCCACCCAAAAAAAAAAAAAAAAAACAAAAACAAACAAAAACCAAAAAACCAAAAAAAAAAAAAAAACCAAACAAAACAAACAACAAAAAAAAAAACCCAACCCACAAAAAAAAACAAAAACCCCCAAAACCCACAAAAAACCAAAAAAAAACAACAAACCAAAAAACAAAACAAAAAAAAAAACCAAAACAACACAAACAAAAAACAAAACCCACCAAAACACACCCACACAAACCCCCACCCCCACCAAAAAACACAAACCACACCCAAACAACAAAAAACACCCAAAAAAAAAAACCCAACAAACAACCACAAACCCAACAAAAAAAAACACCCAAAAAAACAACCAAAAACCCACCCAAACAAAAAACCACAAAACAAAACAACAACCCAAAACCCCAACAAAAAAAAAAAACAAAAACAACAAAACAAACAAAACCACAAAAACACAAACAAAAAAAAACCACACACACAACCAACCACCAAACAAACCAATAAAACAACCAACAAACACAACAAAACCCCAAAAAAACAACCAACCCACCAAAACACCAAAACAAAACCAACAAAACAAAAACAAACCAACACAAACACAAAACAACCCCAAAAACCAAAACAAAAAAACAAACAACAAACAACCACCAAAAAAAAAAAAACCAACCAAAAAAACAAAACAAAAAAACCCAAACACAAAAAACCCACAACCCCACCAACCACAAAACACCAACCAACACCCAAACCAAACAACCCCCAAACCACACAACAAAAACAACACAAACACAAAAACCAACACAACCCCCCAAACAAAACAAAAAAAAACAACAAAAAAAAAAAACAACCCCCCAAAACAACACACCACACAAAACAACCCAACACAAAACCCAAACCCAACACAAAACACACCCCACCCCAAAACCAAACAAAAACCCAAAAAAACCCAAAAAACAAAAAAACCCACCCCAAAAAACCCAAACAACCACCCCAAAACCCCCAAACCCAAAAAACCCAACCAAAAAAAAAAACACCCCAACCCAAAACAAACACCCCAAAAAACAACAACAACAACCACAAAACAAAAAACCCAACAACAAAACCACACACCAAAAAACACCCCCCCCACCACAAAAAAAAACACCAAAACCCACAACAAAACAACCAACCCAAACAAAACACAACCCAAACAAAACAACAAACCACCCCAAAACCCCCAACCCAAAACAAACAAAAACCCAACAAAACCAAACACACACAAAAAAAAAAAAACACCAAAAAAACAAAACCACAAAACCAAAACCACAAACCCCACCCACAAACCCAAACAAACCACCACCCCCAAAAAACCCAAACAACCAAAACACACCCACCACACCACCAACCCCCCAAACCCAACCAACACCCCCCCCACACAACCCACCCCCAAAACCCCACCACCCAACCACAACACCCCAACAACCACCACCCCCCCCCCCCACCACCACCCCCAACACCCACCCAACAACCCAACCCCCACCACACCACCCAAACCAAAAAACCACCACCCCAAACCAACCCACCCAACCCCCAAACAACCACCCCAACACCCACCCCCCCAACCCCCCCCAAACCACCAAACCCCACCACCCCACCCCCCACCCCCCAAACCCCACACACCCACCACCACCAACCCAACCCAACCCCAAACCCAAACAACCACAAACCCAACACAAACACACCAAACAAAAAAAAAAACCCCCAACCCCCCCAACCCACCCCCAAAAACAAACCAACCCCCAACACCCCCCAACAACCACCCCCCCCAACAAAACCCCCACCCAACCCACAACACCCACCCCAACACCCACCCCACACCCCAACAAAACCCAAACCACCACCCAAAACACCCAACCCACCCCCACAAAACCCCACACCCCCCAAAACCACCACCACCCCACCCCAACCCCAAACACAAACCCAACCCCACCCCACCACCCCCAAAAAACCCAAAACAACCAACCAAAACCCCCCAAACCCACCCACAACAACCCAACAAACACCAACCACCCACCACCCCCACCCCACAACAACAACCAAACCCCCCACCCCCCCCCAACCCCAACCCCCCCACCACACCAACCCACCCCCCCAACCAAACCCCCACCAACCACCAACCAAAAACACCCCCACCCCACCACCCCAACACACCACCCACACCCCCCCCCCCCACCAAACACAACCCACCAAAACCAAAACCCCACACCCAAACAACAACACCCCACCCACAACCCCCACCCCCAACACACCACCACCCAACCCCCCACCCAACCACACCCCCCCACCCAACACCCCCACCCCCCACCCCCAAACCCACCCCCCACCACACACAAAAAAAAACCCACCCCCAACCCCCCCACCAACCAAACACAAACCAAACCCACCACCCCCCCCACCCCCAACCCCCCCCCCACACCCACCCCACCCCCAACCCCCCCCCCCCACCCCACCACAAAAACCCCCACACCAACCCCCCCCACCCCCCCCCACCCCCCCCCAACACCCACCCCCACCCCCCACAACCAACCCAAAACACACCCCCCCACCCACCCACCCCCCCCCCCCCCCCCCCCCCCCCCCCACCCCACCCCCCCCCCACCCCCCCACCCCCCCCACCCCCCCCCCCCCACCACCCCCCACAACCCCAACCAACCCACCCCCCCCCCCCACCCCCACACCCAAACCACCCCCCCCCCCCCCCCCAAACACCCCCACCCCCCCCCAACCAACACACAACAAACAACCCCCCCCCCACCCCCCACCAACCCAAACCCCCCCCCCCCACCACCCCCAACCCACCACCCAAACACCCCCACCACCCCCACCCCCCCCCCCCCCCCCCACCCAACCCCCCCCCCCCACCCCCCCCAACCCCCCCCCCACCCACCCCCCCCCCCCCCCCCACACCCACCCCCACACCCCCCACCCCACCCCCCCCCCACCCCAACCCAAAACCCCCCCCCCACCACAACAACACCCCCCCCCAACCCCCCAACCCAACCCCCCCCCCCACCCCAAAACCCCCCACCCCCCCCCCCACACAACCCCCACCCAACCCCCAAACCCCCCACCCAACCAACCCCCACCCCCACCCCCCCCCCCCCCCCCCAACCCCCACACCACAACCCCCCCAACCCCCCCACCCAAAAACCCCAAAACCCACCACCCCCCCAACCCACAACCACCCAAAACCACCCCCCCCCCAAACCCCCCCCCCCCCACCAAACCCCCCCCCCACCCCCACCCCCCAACCACCCACACACCCAAACCCCCCCACCCCCACACCCCCCCCCCCAAAAAACCCCCACAAAAAAAACCCCAACCCCAACCCCAACACCCCCCCACCCCCCCCCCCACAACCCCCCCCCCCCCCACCACCCCCCCCACCCACCCAAAAACCACCCCCCACCAAACCCAACACACCCACCCAAACCAACCCCACCCCCCCCACCCACAACCCCCAACCCCCACCACCCCCCCCCCCACCCCCCCACCACCAAACCACCCCCCCAAACCACCCCAACCCCCCCCCCCCCCCCCCCCCCCCCCCCCCCAACCCCCCCACCCCCCCCCCACCCCCCACCCCCCCCACCCCCCCCCCACCCCCCCCCCACCCCACCCCAACCCCCCCCAACCCCCCCCCCAACCCCCACCAACCAACCACCCACCCCACCCCCAACCAAACCCACCCCAACCCCCCACCCAACACCCCCACCCCACCCCACCACAAAACCCCCACACCCCCCCCCCCACCACACCAACCCCCCCCCCCCCCCCCCCACCACCCACCCCCCCCACCACAAACCCCACACCCCCCAAAAACCAAAACCCCCAAAAAACCCCAACCCCCCCACCCCCCCACCCCCAAACCCCCAACCCCCCCCCCCCCCCACCCCAACCCCACCCCCCCAACACCCCCCCACCAAAAACCCCCACCCCCCCCAAACCCCCACCCCCCCCCCACCCCCCCCAACCCACAAAAAACCCCCCAACCCCCCCCACCCCCCCCCCCAACCCACCCCCCCCACCACACCCACCCACCCCACCCCCCCCACCCCACACCCAAAACCCCACAAAAACACCACCCACAACCCCCCACCCAACAACCCCCACCCAACCCCACACACCAAAAAACCCCCCAACCCCCCAACCCCCCCCCCCCCCCCCCCAAACCCCCACCACCCAAACCAACCACCCAAACCACCCCCAAACACAACCAACCCAACCCCCACCCCCCAAAACACCCCCACCAAACCCACCCCACCACCCCCCCAACCCACCCCCCACACAACCCACCCCCACAACCCCCCCCCCAACCCACCCAACAACCACCCCACCAACCCCCCCCCCCCCAACCCCCCAACCACCACCCCCCCCCCACCAAACCCCAACCCCCCCAACCCCCCCAAACCACCCCACCAACCCCCCCCCACACCCCCCCCCCCCCACCCCCCACAACCCACCCACCCCCCAAACAAAACCACCACCCCCCCCAACAAAAACACCCAACCCCACCACCCCCCCACACCCCAACCCCACCCACAAACCCCCACCCCCCCACCCAACCCACCCACCCACACCAAACCCCCCACCCCCAACAAACCCCCCACCCCCACCCCACACCCCAAACCCCCACCACCCCAACCCACCCCCCAAACCCACCCCACACAACCCCCCAAACCCCCCCCCCACCCACCAACCCACCCA
>JARYMX010000499.1:15000-20714 GCA_030169165.1 Centaurea solstitialis | reverse complement strand
TCTCTAACCTTAGATGAGAAAAGCTTGGGGGTTAGTTCAACGAACAAATAAAGTTTACACCTTGCTTCTCCTACGAGTCACCAACTCGGATCTCTTGAGACCATCAAAGATTTTCCTAAGTACAATCTTAATGCCAAATGAATAGAAGTATTCTACAGTTATCATCATTCAAGTTCTATACAAAATACCAACCTACTATATATAATGTGTTAATTAGTACACTAGACTGTTCCATCCATCACTAAAAAATATACAAAAATGACATAGAAGTTCTGAAAAAACCTTTTATCTTTAAAGAACTCTAATGGGCTCAAGAAGACATTCTTGAATAATTTAGAATGCTCTAATTTTTCAATTGGATTTACAGGCCAAGGAAATGACCCAATCATACCTGAGTATTGGTAAAGCCAAGGGTGAATCTAGGGGTAGCACGGTTCGGTTCGGTTCGGTTTTTGGCAAAAACCGAACCGAAAACCGAGCGTTGTTCGGTTTTCGGTTTTTTTCGGTTCGTTTTTAGGTTTTTGGTTTTTCGGTTTTTTCGGTTTTTTCGGTTTTCGGATTTTTTTCGTTTTTCGTTTTTTCCCCGTTTTTCGTCTATAACTCTATATTTCTTCCATTTTCAACTTGACAATTTTCCTTTAAGTTCAAAAAATATGTTTGCATTCTTAAAAACCAATTTATTGAAGATAAATAGAAACATAAAACTTGAGACTTGAAGCCTAATATTCAAAATTTAGAAGTATATGAAATTGAAAATTAAAGAGTACATAAGAGTGTTAGAATTGCTATTTTGTGAAATATTAAGAAGAAAATCGATTAATCGACAATATATCTAATTATATATATATAATAAAATTCTAAAATATATATGTAAATATATATATATATATAATTATATAGAGGAAGTTATTTTTGTTAACCATGAATTGTGTTAACCGTTTAACTCATAGTTGCATACGTAAATTAATGAAATTTTTTTGTGGAGTTGTTTAAGATGATGAAATGTTTAATAAACTTAAATTTTAGATGAATTGTTTCATATTTTCGGTGTTTTTATTTCTATGAAACTTTTTTTCCTTTATTCATGTGAACTTTTTTCATTTCTATGTAAAAAACACCTTCATATGAAACAAAAACCCCCCCAAAAAAATTTTTTTTTAAAAAATTTTTTTTAAACAAAAAACAACTCCAAAAAAAAAATTAAAAAAAATTTTTTTTTTTAAACAAAAAAACTTTTTTTTAAAAATTTTTAAAACAAAAATTTAAACGGAACAAAAAACCCCCCACTAAAAAATTTATAAAAAAAAAAAAAATAAAATATTTTCTTTTTTTCCCCCAAACCCCGAAAAATAATTTTTTTGGGGGGTTTGGGGGTTTTTTCTTTTTTTTTTTTTTTTGGGGTTTTGGTTTTTTTTTCTTTTTTTGGGTTTTTTCGGGCCCTTTTTTTTTCCAAACCCCCTAGGGAAAATTGGGGGTCCCCAATTTCTTAACCAACCCTTTTTTTTAAAATTTTTTAAAAATTTTAAAAAAAAATTTTTTTTTGGGGAACCCCCCCCTTTTAAAAAAGTTTCGACACAAAACCTTAAAAAAAAAAAATTAGAATCTAAAAAAAAACTAAAAAAATTTTTTTTAAAAAATTTTTTAAAAATTATTGTTTGAAAAAAAACCCTTATCCGATTTTGCGAAAAACTTTTCCCCCCGGGGGTTTTAAAAAAATTTTTTTTTTAAAAAAGATCAAATTTTTTTTAAAACCCGGGGTTTTTTTTTCCAAACCCGGGGTTTAAAAAACCCTTTTTGGATCCCCCTTTTAAAACCGGGGAAAACCCCGGGTTAAAAAACCCAAACCCTTTTTAAAAAAAAACCCCAAAAATTCTTTTTGGGGCTTACCTTTGCCTAAAAAAAAAGGATATCTATTACTGTAATCAAGAAAAATGGTAATATTTTTGGGGTTAATAAAATTTTTTTGTAATTCCCCAAAAATTTGGGGAAAAAAGGGTCCAATTTCCCAAAAAATTTTAAACCCCCTTTTTCTTGAACCCTTTGGGGGGCCCCCCATCTCCATCCCCGTCCCCAAGCCCCCCCCCCGCCCCCCCCCCCCTTCCCCCCAATCCCCCCCGGGGAATTTTTTGATCGTACCCTTTTTCCCCTTTCCCCCCAAGGGGGGGGGTTTCCCTGGGGGAAATTTTATGTCCGTTTATATAATCTTTTTAAAACTAAATTTTTGAGAAAAAATTTTTTTAATTTTTCACTTTTTTTCAAAAAAAACAAAAATGTATTTAAAATAATTTGGGGGAACATAAGTAAAATTTTTTTTTAATTTTTTTAGAAAAAAAATTTAAAAATTTTTCCCCTGAAATATTTAAATTTTTAAAAAAATTTTCTTATTTAATAAATTTTTATACCAAAAAAACCCAAAAAATTCCCCCCTTTTTGTATACACAATCAAAAAAATTTATATTCCCTTTTTTTTAAAATTTAGTATCAGAGATTTTTTTTTTTTTTTTTTTTTCTTCATACTTCCCTTTTGTCGTCCAATCAATTTTAGGCAACCCCCTCGTAGCCTTTCTTCTACTAGAAAACTAAAAAACCCCCCCCAAAAAATTTGGGGTTTTTTCTTGTCCCCTTCGAACTATCTATTGAACCTATATCCAACCTTTTTTTTAAAAAATTTTTGGGGAAAATTAGGGGACCATCTCGTCCCACCCTGTTAAAAAACCCCGGGGAAAAAAAAGGGACACCCCACTCCTACAAAAAACCCCCCCACACTTTTGGGGATCGAAAGACGCCCATGTTCTAAAAATCTTTTTACCTTGGGGAAACCCCTTTCCCAAAAATTTCCCCAAAACAATTTTTCCCATCGGTTGGCCCCTTTTAAATCCAAACCCCCCCCATACATTTAAAAGGGGTTTACTTTAAAACCCAGTTTTAAAATTTTCAAAAAATTTTAAAACCCTTTACCCTTTCTTACGGGGACGGGGGAAAAAACGCACTTGTCAAAATTTTAAAAAAACCTATGCAAAAAAAACATTGTCATTTTATTGTTCCCTTTTAATTTAAAAAAACCCCGGGGGAAAAAAACCCCCGTTTTACAAATTTCCCCCCCCCCCCTTTTTAAATTTCCCGGGGCCCCTTTTGGGGTATCATTTTTTTTATAGGGGAAACCCCTTTTCCCCCGGTTCCCCCTTCAACATTTAGGGACTAAAAAGCCTTAAAACCCCCCAAACGATATCCACCTTGCAAAAACTTTTTAAAACCCTTTTGGGTTTTTAACTCCAACCTCACCCCCTACACCGACTGCTCCTCAAAATATTAAAAATTTAAAACCCTCTGCCCCTTTTAAGGGAGCCTCCCAAAGGGGGGCCCTTTTTCCCCCCTTCTTTTGGGAAAAAAGGGGAAAACGAAATCAATCATTTTTTTTTACCCCTAACCAAAAACCTTTTTGGGGACGTTAACAGGGGGGAATTCCCTTTTTTTTTCCAAAATTTTCCCAAACCCCCCCACTACTTTCGTAAAGGGGCACCCCGCCGCCAATTATGCATACTCGCTCAAAACCTCCACATCTGGCTTCCGAATGGGGGTTTCCAACAATTTTTTGCACCTATTTGGGGGTTTTTGACTCCGCCAAATTTTTAAAATACGGCGATGACAATCTGCATGTTGGAAAAAAAATTTCTCCCTATCCTACTTTTTTTTCCACCCCCTTTTAAAACTCCCAAACAAAATTTTTCCCCCAAAAAATTTTTCCCCTCCATTTTCCCCCCAAATCAAAAAACTTTTCCCTTTCCCAAAAAATTTTTTTAAAAAAAACCAATTTTTTTTTAATTTTTTAACCCCAAACCTTTTTTCCCGGGGAAGAACATCACCACACCCCCCCCCTTTTGGGGCCCAAATTTGACCCCCCACCAAAAAAACCTTTTCCAAAACAACCCCCCTTTTTCCCAAAAAATTTCCTTTTTAAAAAAACCAAAACCCCCCACAACCTTTTTAAAATAAACTTTCGACATCCTCTTTCCCACCTGTTTCAGAATTTTTAAAAATTTTTTTTTACCTTTTCCAAAAAAACTTCGTTTTTTTTTTAAAATTTCTTTCTTTGGGGAAATTTTTTCTAAACTAAATTTTTTTTTCTTCTTTTTAAAAATTTTTCCCCTCAATTCTAATTTATCTTTTGTTTTTTGGGGTCCGCCCTTTTAACCTTTTTGGGGGGTCACCCTATTTTCTCTTTTTTCCCTTTTTTTAATTCATTTTTTTTCCTTTAAAACCAAATCTTTTGGTTTTTTTTAAAAACTTTTTGGGGTCTCCTTTTAACCAATTCCCCCCCAAAAAAAAATTTAAAAAAACCTTTTTGGGGGTTTTAATTCAAAATTTATCTTTTTTTTTTTCCCCTTTTTTTTAAACATCATCACCGTCTCTCTTGCCCTCACAAAAACCAAAACCCCAAAAGGGTTGCGCGGAAGCCCCAAAACGTCATTTTCAAAGGGGGCCCTCACCTCACACAAAAAAAGGGTCCCAAATTTTGGGGGCACTTTGTTTTTGAAACCGATTTTTTTTAAAAAAACCCAAATTTTCCTTCTCAACAAACTCCCCATTTCTCCTTTGAACCCCTTTTTAAAAAAAACCCCCTTTTTTTTTTCTACGTTCTTTGATTCTTTCCCCCCCTTAACTTCCCCAAAAAATCAAAACAAATATCTCCACCCTTTTTCTTTATTTTTTTTATATAGCACCCGCACATCTTGGCCCCCGGGGTTTTTGATACGAACCGAACCATTTATTTCCCAAAAATTTGGGGTTAAAAAAACCCCTTTTTTCCCCTTTTCTCCCCCATGCACCGACCCCTCTTTTTTCCCCCCCAATTTCCCCTTTTCTTTTTTTTTTTCCCCCCCCCATACCTACCACACACACCACCATACCCCCGCCCCTTCCCAAAAACCCTTTCCCCTTCCAACCACACTTTTCCCCACAACCCCTTTTCCCCCCAAAAACCCACCACCCCCCCTAAAAAACCACATATTTTTCCCCCCCCCACCAGAACCCCCCCACCACCACATCTTTTTCCTTCGACCCCTTTAAACCCCCCAAAAAACACCCCCCCCCCCCAACCCCCAAAACCCCCCCTCCAAACTCACTGATCCACAAAACCGGGCCCCAAAAACCTTCCTCCCCCTCCACACAAACCCCTTTCCCAAAACCCCACGACCGGGGCCCCCCTTCCCCAAAAACCCAAAAAAGGGCAAAACAAAATCCCATCCCCTTTTACACCCCAAAACCTTTTAACCCCCTTTCCCAAAAACCCCCCCCCCTTTGGGGCCTTTTTCCCCAACCAAAAAAAACCAAACGGGGGAAACTAGGGAAAAATAATACTGGGGCCAAAACTGAAATTTTCTTTCGCTTTTCCTCTTTTTTTCCCAAAACAAATTTTTGGGCCCCCCAAAATTTTTTCAAATTTTTAAAAAGATAAAAAATAAATTTTTACCTAAAAAACCCCTTTTCCCCCTTTTAAACCCCGAAAATTTTTTCTAAAAAACCTTCTTTTCCCTGGTAAAATCCCCCCCAAAACCCTTTTTCATCTTCCTTCCCAAAAAAGGGGCTCTAAGAAACGGGGTTCCAGAATGCCTTTCACAGGGGTTTTTAAGGGAAAAGGGGTTTTCTCAAAAACCCCCAAAGGGGTTCTTTTTCCCCCAACCAATCATGGGGCCTCCCTTTTACAAGCCCCCCCG
>JARYMX010000499.1:0-10000 GCA_030169165.1 Centaurea solstitialis | reverse complement strand
AAATAAATTTTAAATTGATTTCAACTTTTTTTGCAGATTGGATACAAAAGGAAAACCTTTAAGAAATTGCAATAATTTAAAGCCACTAAAATTTTCAGATTTTCACTTTTTTACTAAAAAACCTTAAAACCCAAAATAATCATTACAAAAAAATTTTATTTATTGGGGCCCTATGATATTTATTTTTAAAATAAAATCTAGAACTAATTTCAAATTTTTTTTTTTCGTTAAAAGGAAAAATTTTTAGATTTTTAAACTACAAGTCAAACCTTTTGGGTACCATCAAACCCATTTGTTGCAATTTTTTATAAAAAGGAGAAAAAAAACTTTAAAAGTAAAACATTTTTTCTAAGCTTTCTTTTCTCATAATGAATTAACTTTCATTCATTTCCCTTAAAAACCAAATTTTTTTTGCAAATTTCCCATACTTTTTACTTAAAATAAAAAAAGAAAAAAAAATCTGAAAAAGGGGCCCCGGGCCCAAAACACCCCCACTTCTACAACCTGGCCCATCAATTTTAATAAAACCGAAACTCCCAAAGAAAAAAAAAGAAAATTAACTCCAACATTGAAAATTCATTCTTCCCGCTCTCAGCCCCAACGTTTTGTAATAATTTTTTGGGTACCAAATAAACACCATAATAATCATTTAAAAACCCCCACTGCTTTTGGGAAAAACAACTTCATATTCCCCTGAAAGGGGCCAAAAAAACCCAAAAAGGATATTTTTGCCCACTAAAAAAATTTATTAATTAAAAAAGTCCCTAATTAACATTTCTATTATTTTTTTCATTTGTAAAAAAAAATCAAAATAAAAAAGAAAAAAAACCCCTGCCCCTCACTGTGGCTGAAATTTTTCTGTTTCCCCCCTCATCTAAAATTTTTTTTTTCTCAGATCAAAAAAGGGGGAAAAAAATAAAAAATCCCCTGCAGTCCAGAAAAATAGGGTTGGCCCCAAAATTCGCTCAGCTACTTCCTTTTAAATGTTTCCTCCCCTTTTGGGCAACACCTTGTTAAAGCAACATATAAAAATTTGCAAAGAAATGTAATTTCAATATACTCCCTCCCTCAAAGGGAAAAAGGAAAAATCTTTTACGATTTCAGAAAACTAAAAGGAAAAATATTTTTGAAGGGAAAAGGCCTCGGGGAAAATTTTATATTGACTGGAATCATCCATTCAATCTGAAAACCATCATTTGGAAAAATGAAAAAAAAGATTACGTAAAAGGGCTTTCCTCCCCTCCCCACAAAGCTGAAGGAAAATTGGGTTTTAATGAAGGGGTTAATTTGGGTAAAAGTGTGGGAAAATGAATCTGTTTTTCTAACCCGAGGTTTTTAAATTTTTTTTAAACCCACCTCAACCCGGATTGGGAAAAAAAGGCCCGTGTTTTTTTGGGAAATACTGTAATAACAACCAAAAATTTTTAAATTAATAATTTTTTGAAATTTGAAAACTAATTTAAAATGAAAAATATGAATTCAAATATTAAGAAAAATTCATACAAACTTTTCACTTTTCCCTAATTGACCAATTCCCCCTTTAAAAGTCCCCCCAAATTTTCGAGAATTTCATCCCATGTTTCCCAAAAAACCTTTGCGCGATAAAATTTTTTGCAAGGGAACAAGACCCCCTGAAAAAAATTTTTTCTCAGAAAAACAACAAAAGGAAAACGGGGCAGCAAAACATTGGGGTCTAAAAATTTTAAACCCACTTTTTATAAACTCCCTTCCAAAAAATTTCCCCCAAAATTTTTTTCTTTCAGTTTTTTTCCCTACTAAACGAGATCTTTCAATAGCATCCACTATCCCCATCTAATAAGCAAAAAAAATATTAAATTATTAAAAACACAATACATCTTAAAAACAACAAAATTTTTTATCAAAACACACAATTTTTTAAAAACACTATACATACTATAAAAAAACCCATTCCCAACAAATTTTTAAAATACATATGTAGGGATTAGGTTCAAATGAGAAGTTTCTAAAAAAAGAATTTAAAAATAAACTCCACCACCCCTCCGGGTTTAAAAAAGGTGGCTTTTCCCGGGCCCCTTCCTTTTTAAACTCCACCCTCCCATAATCCCTAATCCTCCTATCCCCCACCCCTAACCGGGCCAAACCCCTTTAAGACCAATATTGGGGTTACTTCTCTTTTCTCAAATTTTTTTAACAAATTCCATTTAACCTTTTTCTAAAATTTTATAAAATATATATATATATAATGGGAAAAATTTTAAAACCCAGCTTCTGAAAAACAATTAATATATCAAAAACCCCTATTAAATTTTACAAATTACCCCCAAAAAAAGTTTTTTTGGTCAAGAAACTAAAAATACAATTAAAAGTTTTATGGGGCAAGAACGTTTTTTCAACCCCAATAATTGGATAAACTTTTCACCCCCCTTTTAAAAATACTTTAAAAAAAATTTTAAAATTAAAAACTCGCCCCCTTAACAAATTCGGGAATCTTGTTTTATCCCCCAAATTTCAAAACGATACCCTCGAAGTACTATATAAATCCAACCATCGTAAACATTAAGAAAAACTAACAAAAAAACAATAAAATACCAAATTTCCCCCTAATGATTGTTTTAAAGTTTAATATATAATAAAGGGTTTAAATTAAATTTAAAGATTAAACCCTTTTTTAATTTAAAATTTTTTTTGGGCAATAAAATAAATTTAAAAAAACAAAAAATTTAATAAAATTTTAAAAATTTAAAAAAGAATAAAATTAAAAAAAAGGTTTTAAATTTTATGTTTTATAAGAGGAAAAGAATTTTTTTTTGAGGTTTTTTACTGGGAAAAAATAAATTCTTCCACCCCTTTTTTCTAGCTTTTTCCTTGGGGGGGCTAAAACATGTTTTCCACCTTTTCTTGTTCCCCATAAAACCCCAACCAAAAAATGTAACCTATCCAATATTTTCTTTCCTTCCAATATACCAAAACCCCCCATATCAGATATATTTGCTGCAAACATCTTTTTTAACAACTTTCCCCAAGAGGGGTATTCACAAAAAACGATAGCCAAATGGGAAAAAACAGGGGTAATGTTCACCGAAAAAGGGGGGCAGGAAAACAAGGGGAAAAAAAAACATATGGGTGTAAGACACTACTATTTTTTTCTTAAAAAAAGATTGAAAGCCAAACTTCAACATTGATGCTCAAATGGGGACAACTTTAAAGAAAAATATTTTTATGAAAACAGAAAATATCCAAATAATCGAACCAACCCTTACAGAAAAACTGTTAAACCAAACCTTTTTATTTTTATGAACCAACCTTTCCAAAACCCCGATTAAACCCTTTTAAAAAAATTTGGACAGGGAAACCCAAAAAAAACCATCAATGGGTCCACATAAAATTTAGTAACACTTTAAAACTCGTCCCCAAATTTTGGGGACCAGGGTTTATCTTTTCACATGCCAATTTCAATTCCAAAATCTTCGGGTATTTCTAAGATTTTTCCCGAATTTTTTTTTCCGTCACCATCAGCACTGAAAAAAAAACTTTTTAAAATTTTACCTCACTAACCTGTACATTTTAAAAAGGGGACAAATCACAATACAAACAAAATGGAAGTTTTAGGGGAATAGTTAAAATTTACTTCCTTTTCATTTTTTCCCTATAGATTCAAGTTTTATCAATATGTTAAAGTGAGAAATGCTATTAAGTTCTGAAAAATAAACCCCAGAAACCAAATTTAAAAAATAAACAGTTTTTCTCTGGCCCCAGCCTATAATAAACAAAGTTTAAACACGAAACTGCAATTCTCATGCAAATTTATGCAAAAATATAAAAAAAGGGGCCCAGTCCATAATTTAAAGAACTTTTAATTAAAAAAAATCTTACGAAGGGGCTCCCCATTCCCCACCCGCATTAAAAACAACATGCTAACCCCTTTTCCTTTTTAGAAAATTTTGGGCCCACGCAGAAAAAAAAAAAACATTTTTAAAATTTCCCCCCAAAATAAAATAAATTGGAAAAAAATTATAACGGGGCCCCAAAAAAAAATATTACATAATGGAAACCAAGCAACTCCCTAAGGGTTTTCACATCCTTTTAGGATTTCCCAATTCCTTTTAATAATTTAAATTTTTTAAAATCCCATACCCTTTTGGGAAACTTTAATTAAAAGGGAAAAGGGGGTTCCTAAATTTAAATTTTTATTTTAAAAGATATAATGCTAGCCTCCTTTAAAAAAAAAATGCAACCCTTTCTGCAAATAAACGACAATCTCCAAACAATCTTTATGAACAAGAATTAATCTTCAAATTTTCCCCACCAAAACAAGTAAGAAAAATTAAAAATCCAAAGACACCCCAAAAAAAAAAGCATCCAAAATTAACCCAACCCCCCGAAAAAATTATTGTCTTTAACCCTGACACAAAACAAGACAAAAAAAAAATCAAACACTATTCTAAAAAAAGAAACTAAAAATTTACAATTTTTTTAGCCAAGCAATCAAAAAAAAATTTAACTTTTTAAAACATTACAATAAAATTACAAAAATCAAACCCCGAAAATTTTTTTTACTCACGGAAGCTTTTAAAATTTTTCCCTCCCCCAAATAAATCGAAAGCAAAAACAAATAATGCTACATCACAGTTACAAAATTTTTTCACCCTTTTGGGGTTTAAATTTTACTTTTTTAAATTACCAAAGAATTTTATAATTTTTCAAAAAGTACATAATCAAAAAAAGCTCACTTTTTTTTAAAATGAAACCGGGGGGCAAAGCTTGGGCTTCACCACTTTACTCATTCGTTTTTTTTATTTTGCCTTGTTTCCTTTATTTAAAGCTTTGGGAAAAACCAAATTTTGTTGTTGCTAGGGCCCGAAATATTTTGCAAACTGTTTTTTTACGGGGTTTCTTTCATTTGATTCCCTATTTTGGGACCTTCAATTTTTTTGTTTGTAGGGTTTAATTTAACCCCCAAATTTTACCCCCAAAAAAGCACCAAACTGGGGAAAAAACCTCTCAGTAGCCCTTTTTCTAGGTTTTCAAATTAACAAATTTTTAAAATTTATATACCCTTTTTACAGATTTAATAATTACTAACTACTAACCACATAAATACAAATCTTCATCACCTCTTTTCCTAATCAATTTTCCCACAAGTAAAAATTTATTGGACAAAAACCCCCGCTAATGCAAAAACTTCACTTGTTAAAAACATTTCATATACTAAAATTTCCCCAAAGATTTTAAAGCAAACTTTACTCATTTATGACCATTTTTCCCCAAAATATTATAATCAAACTCTTTTTTCAGTCAATCCCAATTTTTCCCTCTTTTTCCTAAGAAAAACCCAATTTAATACAAACAAAAACAAAAAATTTTAAAATAAAAGTTTTAGGGCAACTCAAATTTTAAAAAAACATAATTCTGGGCAAAAAATCTCCAAAAAAAAAATCATTTACCCGAAAAACAGGGAAAATCCGACTCAACCCCCCACACTCTCCGGGAAACATAGTAAATTTTCTAGGGGGTATCTTTTAAACCCAAAAAATCCCTTTGGGGAAATTTTTTGGACCCCCTTAGAATTAAGGCAAAACAAACTACTAAGGGACATAATTGATAAGGGAAAAAATTTTTCTTCAAAAACCCCAAAACAAGCGATACTTTTTTTTTCCAAAATAAAACCCTTTCCGGGAACCCAAAAAAACCCCCCTTATTCAAGATAAAAATTTCTTCCCAAAAACAACATTTTTTTTAAACTAAATTTAATTTTTTTTACAAAAAAACAGATTTCCCCAATTTTTTAAAACTTTAGGGTAAAACCCAAAAACCTAAAGCCCAATGGGAAATTAAAAAGTAAATTTCTTATTCAATAAAAATTTAAAAATAAAGATGCGTTTGAAAAAAATTTGGGAAACCCCTTGTCCCAAATTTAAAAAAAGACATAATTAAATTTCAGAATATACAATATATCCCTCATATTTTATTCTTTCCCTTTCCCAAATTTACTAACTTTCCCAAACCAACAATACCCAAAGGGCTAAATTTTCCTAAAACCCCCCGTAAAAAATTTTAGGGCCTTTAAACCAACCTTTTACGTTTGAGAGCTGCAATCAATTTTTTAAAGAATCAATCTCAAAGACAATTTTAATTAATGAAACTTTAAATAAATCTCAAATGCTGCGGCTCCAGGTAATTTTCAATGCCAACTTCCCCTTTCCAATTTTTTTTACAGAATGACCACTCAAATTTAAACCAATACAGTCTAAAATATTAAAATATATTTGTTACGTAAATTAAAACTATATTTAAACTAGGGGGTATATCCCAAAAACAATTTGTACAAAAAATATTTTCCCTTTAAAACCTTTTTTTACCCATCCTCCCTTTTAATTTTTCCAAAACCCTTTTTTTTCTATTGTTTTGATCAAAAAAGGGGTTTTAAAGAAAATTTCTTTTTTGGGGATTTAGAATTCCAACCTAAACATAAATCAAAAGTCGTTGGGGACAATTTTAAACAAAAAGAGTTGTTTCCCCCGAACTTTATATCCCCTGACTCAAATAAAAAGTCATTTTGGTATAAAAATAATAGAAAAATCAACACTGCTGTTTAATAATCCAAAATCAAACTCCCTAATGGTAAAAACTAAATTCAAAAAAATGGAGGAGGAATTTTTTTTTCTGTAATTATTCCCTCCAAAAAAATTCTTTTTTTTTTAAAAACATTAATTGGTTTGGGGAAATAAAAATAACCCCCTCCCTCACACAACCATTTGGGTCTGTAAACAATTTTTCATTTTTTTTATCACGATCAATGCCATTTTTTTTCAATTGCAGGGGGAAAATTTTTTGTTTTAAGGGGACCATATCAAGATTCCCCCCAATAAAAAAAAAACATTTCTTTTTAAAAAGAAATTTCACTCTTCCCCGCTTCAAACCAAAAAACATACAGGGGAAATTTAAAAACGAAATGGGGCATTTTTTCACCCTTTAAAATAGGGGGCAACACACTTTTTTAAAAATTGCTAAAACCCCCGTTAAATTTGAGGAAACACATAAACATGGGGGGTCAAGTTTTAAAATTCCTTAACAATTTCTTTCTAAACACCACTTCTTTTTTTCTTTTAAAAAATTTTAAAAACATATTTTTTCGATTAGGGCCCATTCCATGGGAAATTCAAAAAAACTCAAAATTCCCAAAATATTTAAAGCTACAACCCTTTTTCCAAATACACTTTCCTTTTTTTAAAGCCACAAACCCCCTAGGACTTCCCCAAATTAAAATTGAAAAAATCTCTTGCAAATTTAAAAACCCCAAAACTAATTTATTTTTTGGGACGATTATAAAATCAATTCAAATAAATTTTCCCCTTGTAAAGTTTTAAAGTTAAAGTCCTAGGGAAAAACCTGTCCAACGAACCTACCCTTTCTAAAACCAAGTTTTTACTAATTTAATTGGGTAGCAGAATAAATTTTCCCCCCCTCCTATGAGTTTGGGTTGAGAATTTTGTCAAAAAAGTGTTAAATTTTAGCCTTTTTGTCCCCGATTTGTTAAAATTTTCAAACCCATTTCCCAAAGGGTAAAGGGAATATGTTTTTTCAAATTTCCCAATTTACAACAACTCTTCTCCCGGGTTTGGGAAAAACTTTTTTACAAAATTTTAAATAAAATTCAAAATTTTATTTTTAAAAAAAACATAATAATTCAAACTCTAATTTTACAAAAATTTTTATTCAAAAAGAACCCCAATTTTTTGAAAAAAACCCCCTAAATTTTCGCAATATTTAATTTTAACTCCTAACAATTTTAAATTACAAACCTTCAAAAACCCAAAAAAAAAAAAATCAGAATCAAAAAAAAACCCTGAAAACAAAAAACCCCAAAAAACCCCAAAATTTTAAATTCCCTTTCAAATTTAAAAAAAGATTTTTAAAGATCAAGCTATCCGGGGGCCATTCGACCTTTTACTCCAAACCTAACCAATCCCCCTCTCCGTCTTTTTACTCCAATTTTCCTTAACGACGGGCCCCCCAAAGCGACATGACCCAAAAGAAACGGGGAATTTTACAACTCTTTTATAATTACACAGGAACGAAACTGGGGAAAACCCGAGGGCTCCATTGCTTAAGGGGGTTTTTTGAAAAAAAGCCCTTCCCGGCTCTCCCCGGGGAGATTTTCCCTTTTTTTAAAAATTTTTCAAAACCCCATTTCGGCATTCTCTCTTTATTTTAGGGATGTGATTGTCTGTGGCAGATGTTTTGCATGCTATATTCCAACCCTAAATTTGGTATTTGACTATTTAAACCCTTAATGATGCCTATATTAGTATTGTTTTAGAAGTGAATTATAGATTTGGTTATGTGTGTGTTATCAAGTTGGTCTTCTATTTTCATTTAGGCAGGAAAAACCTAACTACCTAACATGAAAATCGCTATCCTATCAGAAAACGACATTTGAGAATATTCGGTATCTGAAACTCGTGAATTTTATCGGATATGTAGAATCAGGCTAGGATATCTACATTAGTGTTCTTACCTATGCAAATACCTGGATTTTTTCAAATGTTGTTTTTCTTGATAATTCTATGTGAATCTGGTGACTTAATAATGTAAACTTAAATACCTAATATAGTATTGTCGACGGTGCAACCATCAATCCATCATCACCACGACTGATCGTCTTACAAGTCATGATTACCACTCGGTCGCCCATCATCTTGTCAGCCATCGTCGAGCCAAGCGTTGGATGTTGTTAAGGGTTGATGCCTATCGCACCAGCCACCAATGTGTCACTCGGTCCCAAGCCCCATCTCATGTCTAAGTGTCAAGTGTTTGTTGATCAACCGATCGACTACTCCCAAGTTTCATTGTTTCAAATGTTTAATCGGTTGGTTCCTGAAAAGGAAAAATCTTTAAGCAACTAAAGTAAGTTCAATCATCTTCTAGTTATGTTTTTATGCTCCTTTTTTGAATCCATTTTCTTGAAATCTGAAAAGGAAAATTCTCGAAATTTAGAATAGACCGGAAGTTGGAAAAAGGCACGTGGGAAAAAGTTCATTAGGGCCCAAAACCTGACCCAAAGTTACCTGAAACCCAAACCAGCCCAAGATCCACGAGTGTTATGTATTATTTGTGAGTTTCGGGTTCTTATCATTCCCCTCGACTCGGCCCGCCATTTGTCTTTCTATCGTTTAGTTTTTTTAGACCAATTAAATCAGAGCCACGTATTTGTTGTTTTCTTCAATATCTACGGCATGAAACCTCTTTCTTGAACCTTCTCCTATTTCAAAAGGACTTACAATGTGAACTTTCTTCTCCTTTCATAACTTCTTTGGTTGTACCTTCTCCTCTTTTAGAAACTTCTCCAACGTGACACTTCTCTTCTTTAGAAACTTCTTTAGCGTTAAACACCTCCAACATGAAATCTTGGCGCCCCCACACTGACCTCAATGTCCATGGTGCTAGTTGTGTTCACTTCAAAACAATACCCACCCACCCACAGCCTCTAGATTTCAAATTCGACTTATCGTAGAAGGTCTTAAACAACGAACATTTGAAGAATCTCCTTTTAGTATATGAATACGAGAATGAAAATAACGCATTAATCATTAAATTTATATCTTTATATTCATTGAATGTGATACATATGGAGTAGAATTACTGGAGAACACCACACTTTACAATTTAGATTGACTCTCATGAGGTAGCTAGTCTCACCCTTAGTATGTGTTCCCTCTAATAATTTATCTATCTTGTCTAATGAGCAATGAGCCCTAGACACGCATTCTATAGTGCCAGGGTACCAACCCATGAACAAAATATAAGCCCAAGCCCATAAACTAGTTAAAATCCCCAACTTACAATTCTTTAAAAACATTCGCATTAATTTGGAGAATAAATTAATCTAACAATCTCCCTTTAATGTTTAGTACAAAATGCATCTTCAAATGAACTCTCCCCTGCTTTCTTTTGTCTGTTCCTCTTCAATGTCTTCAAGATCCCCCTCGAATGTAGGCTCTGTTCTTGAAAGTCTGAA
>JARYMX010000050.1:0-128150 GCA_030169165.1 Centaurea solstitialis | reverse complement strand
TCACATACTATTGCTCTTTATTCCTCTGAAAATCCTTCTTCTAATATTAATACTGCCAGTACTGCTAATATTAACTCTGCTAACACTAACCATGATAGTACTAATGAAAAATCTTCTGTGTCACAGGATACTCATGGGGATGCAGTCTTGGAAGCATTCCTTGCCAATCATGTTAGATCTCCTCTGATCAATGATGATCTTGAGCAAATCAATGCTGATGATTTGGAGGAGATGGACATCAAGTGGCAGATGGCCATGTTAACCATGAGGATGAAGAGGTTCATAAGAAGGACTGGAAGGAACAACTTTGATGCCAAAAGAGGAGACCTTGCTGGCTTTGACAAATCAAAAGTAAGGTGCTACAAGTGTAATGAGCCTGGTCACTTTGCCAGAGAATGCAAAGGAAGTGGCACTCATCAACAAGCCAATAATGGAGGACAGGCATATGTTCCAAGACCTAACAGAGGCAACAATTCCAACTCCTCTCAAGCCTTGGTATCACAAGAAGGCATGGGATTTGATTGGAGTGATCAAGCTGAAGAAGCCATCCAGAATCATGCTTTGATGGCCAAGATCACTGAACCTAAACTTCCAACAGAGGTATCCTCTAAATTGTGTTCTGATTCTTGTATTGAAACTGTTAAGAAATATAGGGATCACAATCAGACTATGAGTGATACCATCAAGACCATGGAAGTAGATAGGAGAGAGTATAGGATAGTTATTGAAAATCTAGAAGACCAAATCAAATCCTACAAAGAGAATGAACTCCAGTTTGAGTATGATTACAATTACTGGAAGTGGGAGAAAAAGGAATTTGAAAAGAAACTGGTGAAGTCTGGTGAGGAATTAGAATCTGTCAAGAAGGAATTAGAAAAGGCCAAGGAAGATCTTGATAAATTCTCTAAGTCCTCTAAAGCCTTGAAAGAAATTCTGAAGGCTCAAATCCATGATGAACTCAAAAGAGGGATAGGATATCATAATACTCCTCCACCCCGCAATCATACCTACATTCCTCCTACTACAGATATCCTAGATAGACTAAACAGAGAGGAACTAAAAGAAGGAGTGTGTGATGTTGATCCCTCAAGTAGTGATGATGAGGGAGAACAAAAGACTGAATACAAATCCCAAGAGACTGTCCCTGAGGAAAATCAAATCCTCACCAATGAAAAGGGTGGTATGCCCTTTGTGCCTAGTAAAGATATGACAACCTCTAGGAAAGGGAAGGAGAAGATAGTTGACCAGGAACCTGCAACTTCAAAATCTGCAAAAGGTGGTAAAACCACTTACAAGAATGACAGTGATCCTAGTACTTCTAAACAGCCTCAATCAAGTAACAAACCAAGAGGAAACAAGAGGAATTGGAACAACCAATGGGCTCAAACTCATGGTGTTGATCTGAATAAGATTAACAAACCAAAACCCTGTTTCATATGCTGTAATCTCAATCATCTGGCTAAGGACTGCTACTACAACCCTTTCAATCAAAGAAAGGCTTTTCAAAATCAAAGGGTCAATTTTCAAAGTCAAAAGCAGTTCCAAATCAGAAGGACAGAGTATGATGGCAAAAGGTCTGTTCCAAAACATATTCAGAAAAGGAAAAGTCAACCTAAAAAGAAAGTCAGTGTTCAAAAGAAAAAGGTTGAAAAGAAGACTATGAAGATAGTTACTAAATGGGTACCAAAGGCCTCACTATGCAATACTACTGCTTCCACAAGCAGTGGTAATGAAAGTGTTGCTTCTGAGAGCAGTGGTAACAAGCAAAAGGATATAGAGGTTAACACTGTTGCTGGCAATAGCAGCAGTGGTATCTCAAACACTGTTGCCACTACAAGTTCTTCACTGAGACAACCCATTGTAACTAAATATTCAAGTCATGTGATTCCTAACAAAGACTATCTTTTAAAACTTAACAAATTGACAGAGGTCAATTATGTTAATGAAAAGGGAGAACCCAAGACCATATTGGCTTGGGTTCCCTCAAGACACTAACCTATTTCCTTTATGTGCAGGGCAACCCAGACAGGAATGAGAACTTATGGCATGTGGACAGTGGTTGCTCTAGGCACATGACAGGCAATAGATCCTTTCTTGAAGATTTCACTACTTTCAATGGAGGATATGTTGCCTTTGGAGATAATCCAAAAGGAGGTAAGGTTTCAGGGAAAGGTAAGGTTACAGGAGGTAAGTTAACCTTAGAGGAAGTATACTATGTAGATCAACTTAGATACAACCTGATGAGTGTGTCTCAGGTGTGTGATAAAAAGCTTTTCACTCTGTTCAGTGAAACAGAGTGCATGATTCTTTCTCCTAAGTTTGTCATTGATGAGAGCTTTATTTTACTTAGAACACCTAGAAAAGATAATGTTTATTGTCTGGACTTAAATGGTATGCCATCAGAAGTTGTGAACTGTTTGTTTTCAAAAGCTTCAATGACTGAATCCTCTCTCTGGCATAGAAGGATGGGTCATATGAACATTAAGACCATGAACTTGCTTGTGAAAAATCAATTGGTCAGAGGTCTTCCCCTAAAAGAGTTCACACTTGATGATAATTGTGTAGCATGCCTCAAAGGTAAGCAACACAAGGCTTCTCACAAATCAAAGACAATAAACACTATCTCTGCTCCTCTTCAATTATTGCACATGGATTTGTTTGGACCTACCAATGTAATGAGTATAGGCAAGAAATCATACTGTCTTGTGATAATAGATGATTATTCTAGGTTTACTTGGGTTTTCTTTCTAAGAACAAAGGATGAGACAAGTGGACTGATCAAACCCTTTGTAAAGAGAGTTGAGAATCAGGTGAACCTTAGAGTGAAAGTCATTAGATCAGACAATGGAACTGAGTTCAAAAATGCTGATTTGAATTCCTTTTGTGAGGAAAAAGGTATTGAAAGACAATTCAGTGCTCCTAGAACTCCTCAACAGAATGGAGTTGCTGAGAGAAGAAATAGGACACTGATTGAGGCTGCAAGAACCATGTTAGCAGATTCTAAACTACCCATCACTTTTTGGGCAGAAGCAGTTAACACTGCCTGCTATGTGCAAAACAGGGTTCATGTAGTCAAGTCCAAGGGAAAAACACCTTATGAACTTTTCAAAAACAAAAAGCCTTTTATAGGTTTCTTTGTACCTTTTGGGTGTCCTTGTTCTATCTTAAATACCAAAACTCACCTAGGGAAATTTGACAGTAAATCTGATGATGGTTTCTTTGTGGGATACTCAATACAGAGCAAAGCAGTTAGAGTCTTTAATACTGTTTCTAGAACAATTGAGGAAAGTGACAATGTCAAATTCAATGAACACACTCCCAATGTGCATGGGACTGGTCCAGACTGGCTATTTGACATTGATTCACTCACTAACTCTTTGAACATGAGCAATGCAGTTGATACAGGTCCAATTATCAAGGAAAAGGAGACAGACACACCTTTTGTTTTGTTTCCTCCATCCACCATCAGTTCAGAAGAGAAAGAATCAGAGACTGAAGTACAAGAGGATACTTCAGAACAGCAAGAGGGAGACAAGGAGACTGAAGAGACTCCACAGCTTGAAATCAATGTGGAAAATGAGACTGGGGATACAAGTGAAATCAATCAACCAGATCCCTCAGAATCTTGTCCTGATGATTCAAATTTAGGGGAACTCCTAGCTGAAGAACCTCTGCACCTGACAAGAACTCAAAAGAATCACCCTGCTTCTCAAGTGATTGGAGATGTGGCATCTCCTATGATTACAAGGAAGCAAAGCAGAGAAGCTGGATATGTGAATACTCATTCTGGGATGTTGTCATGCTTTCTTTCTCAGAATGAACCAAAGAAGGTGCTAGATGCCATGAAGGATCCAAGCTGGATAGAAGCTATGCAAGAGGAGTTACTGCAATTTGTCCTACAGCATGTTTGGGATTTGGTGGATCTCCCAAAAGGACACAGAGTAATTGGTACTAAATGGATCTTCAGAAACAAGACAGATGAGAGAGGAATTGTGATCAAGAACAAGGCCAGACTAGTAGCACAGGGGTACACTCAGGAAGAAGGAATAGACTATGATGATGTATTTGCACCTGTAGCTAGAATTGAAGCTATCCGGCTATTCTTAGCTTTTGCATCTTACAAAGGATTCAAAGTCTATCAGATGGATGTGAAGAGTGCATTTTTATATGGCACTATTGATGAGGAAGTCTATGTCTGTCAACCACCAGGGTTTGAAGACCCTAAATATCCGGACAGAGTTTGCAAGTTGAGAAAGGCACTGTATGGTCTTCATCAAGCACCTAGGGCTTGGTATGATACCTTGTCCTCATATTTGTTGGAAAACAAATTTGAGAGGGGTGTCATTGACAAGACTCTATTCATCAAAAGAACAAAGACTGATATGCTGTTGGTGCAGATCTATGTAGATGATATCATCTTTGGTTCAACAAAGGAAGACATGTGCAAGGAGTTTGAAGAACTAATGCACAAGAAGTTTAAGATGAGTTCTATGGGAGAACTAACTTTCTTTCTTGGTTTGCAGGTTAAGCAGAAGAAAGAGGGCATTTTTATCAATCAATCCAAATATGTTGCTACTATGCTTCAAAAGTTTGGAATGAATGATGCAAAACGAGCAAGCACACCAATGGAAACTCACAAACACCTCACTGCTGAAGTTAAGGGGGAGCAAAAGAAAGAAACAGTTGTGGTGAATGAACCTGTTGATGTTGTGAATGAACCAGATGATGCTGAGGTTGCTAATTCTGAATTGCCTGATGATTTGCCTGAAGTTGTGATGAAAAACTGGTGCTAAGGGGGACTTTGAGAAAGAAGTTGAGCCTGAAAAGATGAATGAAGAAACTAAGGTTGCTAATGAACCTGTAGTTGATGCTGTGAGTAATGAGGCTGAACCAGAACTGCAAAAGGCTGAAACAGAAATGGAGATCAATGAAACAGAAATGGAGATCTATGAAGATGATTTAACCATTGCTGAGTTGCTTGTGAAAATGCCTGAGGTAATCAAACCAACCAAAGGTGTAGTGATCAATGAACCAGAGGTGACAAAGAAAGTTGATATTCCTGTTGATCCAAAAGAAAAAGGAAAGGAGAAAGTGGTAGAAGAAGCTGAGTCTGAAACTGATGATGAAGCTGTTGAGGCTAAAAGGAAGGTAATGGAATATGAAGCTTCTGAAGCACTTGCTAAAAAGCTAAGTTTGGAAGATCAAGAGAGAGTCAATAAGGAAATAGAGGAGAGAAAGAAGAAACAAGCACAGCAAGACAAGGCTGGAAAGGCTGCTGCAAAGAAGTTACAAGACAGGTTCAACAAAGAAGTTGAGAAACAAAAGATCAAGAAGAAGATTGTCAAGCCTTTGACTAGAACTGAAGAAAGAAGAAGAATGGTTAGATGTCTAGTTGGAATTCTTGGAAGACCACACCAATATTTCTCAAGGTGGTCTTTTGAGAAAGTCAAACAGCATTATGAAAAGGCAAGAAAAGAGAATGATGGTGATGCTGATTCAAAAGTACTTGAAGAAAAGGTTAAAGAAGAGGTGCATGTACAGAGAAGAAGCAAGAAAAAGCATGATGTAGTTACCACTGCTGAAGGTACTACCACTGCTACAGAAACTGTTACCACTGCTGATGTAACAGAGAAGAAGAAAGTTGATAAAGAGCCAACTCAGATAGAGAAAGAGACTTCTAAATTGGCTATTCAAATCAGTCAAGCAAAGAAGAAGAGGAAGAAGTCCATTGCTCACAAAGGAACAACCAAGAAGAGAAGGATTTTTACTGAAGCATCAAAAGTGATAGATTAGTATTGCTTTGAAGATAATAAGGTTGTGTTCTTCAGAATAGTAAGGGAGGATCAGACTAGTGAAGTATTCTCTAATGTCTACAGGATATTCACTAAAATCTCAGCTACTGATTTGAAGAAGTGTTATGAGATTGGATGCACAAAAGAGATGACAGGGTTTGATGAGGTTGCTCTTTTTCAAGATAACCTTCAAACCATGTTTGCTTATGAGAAAGCCAAGGAAGAAAAACAGAAGAAAGAAATGAGACTGGGAAAAGAAGTGAATGAAGGAGAAGTATCTGCTTGGAACTGCTACAAAGCAAATAGGGTTTTTGCTGTTACCTTTGATGGAGGTGTAAAAAGATACTTCTTGGTGGACAAGCGGTATGATTTTGACAGAAGAATGGTGGAAGGGATATTGAAAAAGAAGAAGTCTGTTATGACTGAATTAGAGAAGGAGCTGATTGAGAATATGTCAAGTCTATTGGCAGATTTGAAAGAAGATGAAGCAGCTGAAGAGAAAGTAGTGAAGTGGGGAGTTAGAGGTATCTTCAAAAAGTTCTATTTTGTGCAGTGGAACAATGGGAAGCTTAGAAGCAATGCAGAGTTTGATAAAATCTTGGGTCTGATTACTGCTGAAGATAGAGTAACAATGCATACATATGGATTGGAAAAGTTTCAAGAATTTTTGAAAGACTCAAGTAATTCATACCATGCAAAGATGATCAAGAAGGCCATGCAACATTTGAAGAACTTAATCTCTGATTAAAATCAGAAGTTAAGTTAGGGGGAGATTGTTGGAACTAAATCTGTTGCATTACCACTGCTAGAGATATGCTGATTAACACTGCTGAAGAATTCTTGGTTAACACTGCTGGCTTTGGATGTATTACCACTGCTAGTTCATCTGAAGGTTACCACTGCCAGTGTATGTGTTAATACTGAAGATCATCTTAACACTGCTCGTAGAAGATTACCACTGCTCTTGATGATTACCACTGGTGGTACAACTTTACCACTGCTTCTTAACAACTAACACTGCTTTTGTCTTACCACTGCTGTCAAGATGAAGATAAGGAAAGGATTGCGATGATTTGAAGATATAGACAAGATACGATTTGCTTGGAGATATTTTAGAGATTATCTTGTAAATCTAGTTTCCTTATTGTAATCTGTAAATTCGTATAAATAGCTGATAGGGTTTATTTTGTTAGATACGAGTTTTTCATAGCTTTTGTTTTAGAATTTAGAGCCTCAAGATTGTTCTTGTAATCCCTGCAATTGAGAAGAATTGCACGTCTGTTTGAGTCTGTTCAAACAGATTGGGGCTTGAGTTTGTAATCATTAAGCTATTGAAATCAATACAAACAGTTTGTCCAAAATTCATTGTTCTGTTCATATAATCAAAGTGTTATTCCGCAAACTTCTTTGATTAAAGTATTCTAATCTTGATATTTAGATCGTGTCATCTTCGGTGACGTGTCCTCCTACAAAGGCAGGTTTGGGTTTGGAGGCGGCCATGTCCTCAAAGTTGTATAGATAAGAAGGTGCCTTTTCTAAAACATGGTTTTCAGACAGTCCAAGTCCGGGTCTGGCTTTATAGAAAGGATTTTTATTGGCATGCTGCGTAAGAATGCTCAAGGTCTGTTCAGATTGTCCTCTTTTAAAGTTGTTATCTTCAAGCTCTTGAATTTTGGAAAACAGTCTAGTTCTTTCTTCCGAAAGCAACTGGAATTTTATTTGGAGCTCTCCATGGTCACTGTTAAGTTCCTCGTGGGTTTTCTGAAGACAACTGAGTTTGTTGGTCAAATTGGACTCTCTGACGCTAGACTCAAGAGTCTCACGATTGTACACTATGGTCAAGTCCTCGAGAGAGCTTTTGTATATGGCACTGTCGATTCTAAAATTCGTGACGAGAGATCGTTCCGATTGGAGACATCTCTCAAGTTCACAAATTCTAGATTCTAACATTGTCACATCATCAGTTAAGTCAGGAATAGTGGATACCTCAGAAGCGTCGAGGTCTCAATATGTGCTGGGGCCAACAGCTTCAGGTCCTTCGAAGTCTGCCATCAAACACGGACCCCCCACTAAGTGATCTTCCTCGTCTGAGCTTTCTTCTTCACACACCCAGTTTTCCTCATCGACCAGCAAAGCAACTCCCTTCTCTTTCTTCCTCATCAAAGCTGCCTTCTTCTCAAAGTAAGCAGCGTCCTTGTATCTGACAGGGCAATTGTTCGCATAGTGACCCAGCTTACCGCATTTGAAGCATGAAGTAGTGGCACTGGCGGTCTTGTGAGGAGCTGGGATAGGTGCTCCACTATTCACCGGAGCTTGAGGAGCATTTAACCTTTGGTCACCGATCTCAACTGGAGCAGTTTGCCTTTCTCTCGGAGCTTGCCTAGACGGTCCACTCTGATGGTTGCTTTCTTGGTAGTTTCTGTTACCGTGATCCATTTGCCCTTCAGATCCACGGTAGTTCCTTTCCTGATCTTGTCCATATCCCGGACCACTCTGATTGCCTTCAAATCTTCCATATCTTCCATCTTCGCGCCTTCCATCTTGACCACCTTCATATCCCTGACGGTTTCCATATCCAGATTCGGGAGCATATTCTCTGAAGCTCCTTCGGTCATCTTGCTGCCTAGAACCTCCCTGATAGTCCAGGTAGGTGTTATCTCTGTAACTCCCTCTTGCGTCCCTATACCGGCCTTGATCACCACGGTATCTTCCTTGATACTGAGTCTGATATTTGTCCCCTTGCTGGTATCCTCCTCGTCCTTGATTCCCAAACTGAACTCTCTCTTGCTGGTAGTGTCCTCCTCGGCCTTGCCCCATATGTCCTCCACTAGGGTAACCAGATCCCCTAGGTCTGTTGTAACCACGGTTGGAATTTAGCTTCTGTACATTGTGAGTGATGAGGGCAAGAGACTCATTCACATGGAAGAGTTCTTCATCAGAGATTGAGATGATCAGCGGATCATCCGGATGTTGATAGCTTGGATCATAGTTCGTGTTGAACTCTTGGTAGTTTGGACCATAGTTCGCATTGATCTCCTGGTTGTAGTTCTCATGATGATGCTGAGGAGGAGAGTTGTTGTACTGCTGTGGCTGGAAAGGAGCTGAGCTTTGTCCTCCAAATGGCACTGCCGCTAGTGCCAGAGGATCAACTGCATTCTTGAACTTACCGCCGGTGATGAATTCCTCGTGTTGAACCATCATGCTGAATAAGTCATGTAGACCCATGATTCCCAGATTCCGGCTCAACTGAATGTTGATAGCCAAATTTTGCCATGCTGGCGTGAGGTTTTTCAAAAATTTCACATTCACCTCATACTTTGACTTCTCAACCCCGAGTCTTCGAAGATCATTCACGAAGCCATTCAGTTTTTGATAAGACTCGCTGAGGGATTCGTTTTCCCTTGCCTTGAAGCCTTCATAAGCATTTAGAGCGCTTTCTTTTTGGCTTTCCAACCCGGTGTCACCTCCCTGCATCTGCTGTTCGATTTCCAACCAAACGTCTCGTGCGTTGGTTAGACTGTCCACTCGTGCGTACATATCATTGGGGAGAGCCATGATCAGGAGGGTCAGAGCACGCTTGTCAATGAGGTGCCGAGCCCTTTGTTCTGGATTGAACATCTCAACTGGCTTTTCGACTACGTACGACGGAAGTTCGGGACAAGTATCGGTTTTGGGAACGGCGGCAACCGTGACTGTTGGTCGGATTGGGCCTTCACGGATTGACTTCATGAGGTTTTCATCGAGCAAGTCTAGGAAGTGTATCATCCGGCGCTTCCATTGCTGGTACTCGCCCATCACCAGGACGGGAGGGCGAGTTTTCGGAACCAATCCCCAGGATTTCCTTCGACATTTCTCAGAAAGGAATGAGACCTCCTTGTACGATTCACTTGGCTTGAACACAGATAAAGGTTTTGAAAAACAGGTATTTCGAGCGCCTCGGAACACAACAAGCTTGGAAAAAGTAAAAGGTTTTGAAAGCAAGCTTAGTGTAGGATTTGAGAAACAAAATTGCAAGAGTTTCGGCTCAAAGAGGCGAAATCCGACTTGGAAACAGATGTTTTCCGATTCGGATTTGGCTCAAAATAACAGGATGCGCAAAACAGCCTTTTCCGACTCGGAAAATGCAATTTTCCGATTCGGAAAAGCTTGGGTGCGGAAAAGGGATTTTTGGCAAAGAGACTTCTCAGGAGCAAGACCCCAAGTCAGAGACTCGTTTTCCGATTCGGAAAACAGAGTTTTCCGATTCGGAAAAGGAGAGTTCTCCGATTCGGAGAATATGCAATTTCCGACTCGGAAAATTTGAGCTGATATTTCAGCTCTCGTTTTCCGATGCGGAAAACCTGCACAGAAAGCTCCGAAAAATTTCTTAAAAACGCTTAAAACCTCTTAAAAATCAGTGTTTAGACCCCCAAAATGTAGGAAAAAGCTAAGAAACCATTGGGGAATCACTTAACACTTAATTTAAGCCCTTTAAAAACACCTTTTGGATTGAAAACCCAAAAGTTTTGAAAAACTCAAAACTTAAAAACCTTAAAAACTTTTCAAAAAATCAAAACAAAAGCCAAGGAATCAACAAGTTTGGCTCTGATACCAATTGTTGTCCCAATAACAATGAAATGAAAGAAGAAATGGATGGAAATCTTAGGATTGAGATTGAAATCAATATGAACTTTGATAATACTTGAAAATGGTGGAAGTTGCCCAATTTGGTAAATATGAAATCAATACCTAAAACCCTAAACATCCTTTACCTTTTATAGGTACAAGGAAGTTACACAAAATGTCAATAAAGGCCCCCGAGGTTCCAAACCACAAACAGGGCACTAAACAAAAGATACTGTTTACAGAATAAGGAAATTAAACTAGAAAGCTATTAAAGATAGTGGATTCTGACTCTTCACAACAAAGAGGTCCTACACAAGTCAATAAGATTTACTCAGGGTGTTAAATCAATGTTGCGTCACTTTCAAAAGCAAATTGATATGAAAAAGAAAATTATCTCTGTTAACACTCCTGAGAAATCTAAGCCAGCTTTTATACAAAGTCAGACTTCTCATGCTAAGCCTAAGCCATTTGATATTTGTGCTAATGTATCTGCAGAACGTGTAGTTCATGCATCGAAGAAAAGACAGAAGAAGAAGCCAAGGAGTCGATCTAGAAAGGATAGTTCTAGTATGCAGTTTTCATCTAATGTTGTTACTCCTAACAATAGACGGAGTCATTTCTTTTTCAATAAGAGTCATGTACCTTTTCATACTACAATGATAAATAAAAAGGCTACAGCGATTTCTTCAACTTCTTCAAATTCTCAACACATGGATGAAACTCATACTACGTTCATTAATTCTTCTGATCTTCATTCTTCTGTCTCTAACTTCGTTCCATTTCGAAAATCAATAGTGCGTAAAGGAATCAAATACTTTTGGGATTCAATTTCAAAAGTATATAAAAATTCTTCAGCTCCAGGACCCATTTTTAAATGGGTTCCTAAATCTACTTGATTGTAATTATTGCAGGCCAGTCATAAGTGGTACCTTGATTCCGGGTGCTCCAAACATATGACTGGAAGGAAAGAGATCCTGTCCAATTATACAGAAGAATATGGCGGATCTGTAAGTTTGGTAACAATGAATTAGCTCCTGTAGTTGGTCATGGTGACATTGTATGCAAAGATATTACTATTCAGAATGTGGCTCATGTTGTTGGTCTAAATCATAATCTCTTCAGTATTGGCAAATTTTGTGATAAAGACTTGGAGGTAAACTTTAAGAAAAGACGTTGTGTTGTTAGAACTGAAGCAGGTAGAGAGTTGTTAGTTGGTTCTCGACGAACAAATCTCTACACTATTAGACTACAACATCAGTTACAATATATGTCACCCTGTTTTATTACCAGATCCTCTTTAAGACAAGCTGTCTTATGGCATAAACGATTATCTCATTTGAATTTCAGATACATTGACAAAATTGTTAAACATCAACTTGTATCTGGAATTCCAATGATTAAATTTGAACAAGAGGAAATGTGCCCTGGATGTGAAAAAGGCAAAATGAAACGTGCATCTCATCCTCCCAAACCTGAACAAGGATCAAAATCTCCTTTGAGTTTGTTGCATATGGATTTGTGTGGCCCTATGAAGTTTCAGAGTTTGGCTGGTCGTAAATATATTCTGGTTATTGTTGATGATTTTTCAAGATATACTTGGACAAAGTTTTTAAAATCTAAAGATGAAACTTCATCTCTTATTATCAATTTCATTAAAGCTGTTCAAGTACAACTTAACCTTCCAGTCCAAACTGTTCGAACTGATAATGGGACGGAGTTCAAAAATATAGTTCTTAAAACTTTTTATAATACTTTTGGTATTACTCAGACATTTTCTGCTGCACGAACTCCGGAACAGAATGGGGTAGTTGAACGGCGAAATCGTACTCTTGTTGAGGCTGCTAGATCAATGCTTGCTGAAAGTCAACTACCTCAATACTTGTGGGCTGAAGCGGTTAATACTGCTTGTTACACACAAAATCGTTCAATAATCCATAGGAGATTTGGAAAAACCCCTTATCATATTTTGTTTGGTCGTATACCTTTAGTCGGACACTTTAAAGTGTTTGGTTGCAAGTGTTTTGTTTTAAATGAATCTGAGAATAGGGGTAAGTTTGGAACTAAATCGGATGAGTTAATTTTTGTTGGCTATTCTGAGTCTTCTATTGCATACAGGGTACTTAATAAACAGAAAAGGGTGGTATCTGAAAGCATCAATGTTCGCTTTGATCCAATTACTGAATTATCTTCTGATTGTTCATCTTCTTCAAGTACTAATCATGTTGTGAATGCAGAATCTTCAAATCAAGATCAGTGTGTAACCCCTGAGTTGTCTCAAGCATCTTATCTTGATTTTTTGTTTCAATCTGTTTATGATGATTTCTCTCATGCTACTTCTTCATCTACAGGGAATGCACTTGATTCACTCTCTCTTCCTTCATCATCTGATTCGGAAATGACTTCATCTATTCCGAATGATCTTCCAATTGGTTCTCCGTCTTCTGAATCATCCCCAGTGACTTTACCTGAGTCATCCACCATACCTGAGTCATCCACATCTGCTGATCCAGTTACTTCTCCATCTACTCTAAATAGTCCTTCTGAGGTTCCCGTGCCATCTACTACCTTGATTCCTGAAGAGCCTTCAGTTTCCTCGTCTGTTGATATTCTTGAACCTGCTTCAGTCAATGATCAGACTCCGTTACCTCATTCAGTTAAATGGACTCGCAGTCATCCAATTGAGTTAATAATTGGTGATCCTACATCGACTGTCAAGACCCGAGCTGCCACTGCTAATGAATGCAAATTTTCAGTGTTTTTGTCTAACACTGAACCAACACGTGTTTCTGATGCTTTGCAAGATTCAGACTGGGTAACAGCCATGCAGGAAGAATTAAATCAATTTTATGCACTTAAGGTGTGGCGGTTGGTAAAGAGACCTGCTGATAAGTCCATTATTGATACTAAGTGGTTGTTCAAAAACAAGAAAGATGAGCATGGTATCATAGTTCGGAATAAAGCAAGACTTGTTGCTAAGGGATACCGACAACAAGAAGGAATTGATTATGATCAAACGTTTGCACCAGTTGCTCGATTAGAAGCTATTCGGATGTTTTTGGCATATGCTGCTTATAAAGACTTCACTGTCTTTCAGATGGTTGTTAAAACTGCATTTCTTTATGGACATCTAAAAGAAGAAGTATATGTTACTCAACCGGAGGGCTTTGTTGATCCAGATCATCCAGATTATGTTTATGTACTTGATAAAGCTCTTTATGGTTCAAACAGGCTCCAAGGGCTTGGTATGAAGAGTTATCAACATATCTTCTCTCCAAAGGGTTTAAGAAAGGTTCAGTCGATTCAACCTTATTCATTATGAAAGAAGGAGATCATATTGTTGTTATTCAAGTGTATGTAGACGATATTATTTTGGGTCCACGAGCAAAGAACTATGCAAGAAGTTTGAAACAATCCTGACACAAGAGTTTAAGATGAGCATGATGGGTGAGATTAATTTCTTTCTTGGTCTGCAAGTGAAACAATTCTCTGGTGGCATCTTCATTAATCAGGCAAAATATATTTTTGATCTGTTAAAGAAGTATGATATGTCAACTTGCAACTCTATTGGAACTCCAATGGCCACCGGTAACAAAATTGGACTGGATCATGAGGGCAAGGATGTCGATCTTCGTACTTATCGAGGCATGGTTGGTTCTCTGATGTATCTCACTGCTAGTCGGCCTGATATCATGTTTGCAACTTGTGTTTGTGCAAGGTATCAAGCCAAACCCAAAGAATCACACTTGGCGGCTGTTAAGCGTATATTTCGATACTTGAAAGGCACTCCATATTATGGATTGTGGTATCCTAAAGGACTTGGTTTTGAACTTCAAGCATATTCTGATGCTGATTATGGTGGGTGTAACATGGACAGAAAGAGCACGTCGGGTCATATACAGTTATTGGGAAACAAGTTAGTCTCTTGGGCATCAAAGAAACAACAGTGTGTATCTACTTCAACAGCTGAATCTGAATATGTTGCTGCGGCAAGTTGCTGTTCTCAGGTATTATGGATGCAAACTCAGTTAAGGGATTATGGATTTGTCTATAAGAAAATCCCTATATACTGTGACTCCAAGAGTGCTATTGCTATTTCTGCCAATCCAGTTCAGCATTCCAAAACCAAACACATTGACATCAGGTATCATTTTTTGAAAGATAATGTGGAAAAATAGAACATAGAACTGTATTTTGTTAACACTGAATATCAGCTTGCTGATTTATTTACCAAGGCTTTGGATGAGAAACGTTTCAAGTTTCTAATCTCTAGACTTGGTATGATTGATAAAAATATTTAAATAGCTTACAGTATGTAATGGTGTATATTCAGACTACTTTAGTATACACTTGCGTATGCTATTGTATATTCTTGTATTCTGAATATCTCTTATTACTTACCTGTTTGTTCTTTTATGTCTCGAGTGCCTATCTCGAGTCAATCTCGAGTGTGAGGACAGTATAAGGCATGTACGTGCCTATCTCGAGTCTATCTCGAGTGTCAGGCAAGTAGAAGTCACATGAAGGCATATCTCGAGTCTATCTCGAGTGAGAGTCACGTGAGAGGCTATCTCGAGTCTATCTCGAGTATGAGTCAAGTGTTATTCACGAGTTAACTATCTCGAGTGTGTTACAAGTATAAATCACGTGAATGTATGTCTCGAGTCTATCTCGAGTGTGTGGCATGTGAGTATCATGTGCGGTTTTGTCTCGAGTCTATCTTGAGTGTTGCATGAGTTTAAGGGTGCTGCTTATCTCGAGTTGCATCTCGAGTGTCCACGTGTAATCATATGAGTCGTGTCTCGAGTGTCCACGTGTCATAAGATAAGTGTTACACTGTATCTCGAGTCTGTTCGAATGCATCTCGAGTGTCCATCTCGAGTGTACACGTGTCATCCACTTATTGTTGAATTGCATCTCGATATCTATCTCGAGTCTATCTCGAGTCTATCTCGAGTCCTTTGCGTGTCCAAGTTCTATATCGAGTCTATCTCGAGTCTATCTCGAATCCTTTCCGTGTCAATTTTATCTCGAGTCGTTCTATATTCATGCGGTCTCGAGTCTGACAAGCCAATAAGAACATGACACGTGGCTCTCTCATCATTATCATCTCAGCATCTATAAATACTTCATTTCTATCAACGATTCAATTTTTCTGGATCCTCTCTGCTCGTGCGAAGAACCTTGAAGCTGAAGACTTAGTATTTTCTTGTATTAGCTATTAGTGTGTGTATTTGTAACCGTTTCCCGAGTCTCTACGATTCCTATAGGTATTCACTCATAATCATATACCGATTAGGATAGTAGTTACTTTGTTTTTGTAAACACTAATCTTTAATATGGGGTTCAAATAACTTGGGTTTGTATTCCTTGATGAACAATTTTAAAACATGAGTGTGAATGATTCATTGTTCGAATCACGTGGACTTGGATGGACTATTACTTTGATCACACATGACCTTCAATTCAATGGATATTATTGAACTCTTTAAAGTAAATAATGGACAATATTAGGGTAGGACCGTGATCAGTTTAGATTGTACATGCACCAAAACAAATTCACTGATCAAAAATGAAAGTGTCATCAATAGGAATGGGCACCTTTACTGAGTTCATAATACCACATTCATGGTCATATCATTTCTTTCCAAAAATTCCAAGTCCCACACTTAATGGATTTTCGGTTCAAATCCATTTTTTTTTCAAAAATAAATAAAATGAATAAAGTGATAATATTTTGCTTAAAGATCTAATCAGTTGTAAATTTCTCAGATATGGCAGACTACGATTTTCCCGATACTGAGACTCTGGCTATTCCAAATGTTATATCTGAACGCACCTCCATGCATCAACCTCATCTGGAAGCTGATCGACAACTTTTGCAATCTGCTCTATTCCTGGAGGAAAAGTCGAACAATGTGGTTTACTCGGTGCATGCGAAGACCAGAGCTCCGGTGATAGCCGAAATTTTGAAGCATCATCCTCTATTTGTTCCATTGACCAAAGAGGCAGCTGTTCCCCTTATCTATGTTCAACAAGCGTGGAAGTCGTTAGAGTTTCATGAGACCAAGGATCGATGTTGCTACACGATGAAAATAGATCACTTTACTATCAGTTTTGGCCTTAACAAATTCCGTCATTTGTTGGGGTTCCCATCTGCCACGAGTCGACCAGGAGCCGTTCACTTTGAACCCTTTGATAGTCTTGATGAAGCGTTAGCAAGTGTACGTTCGATTGGATATCAGGGAGATCTGCATACATCTTCTGCTTTCAACAAGACCAACTTACCACCAACTTACCAACCAGAACCGGCGGGACCTTCCCAGGGTGCCATCCATAGAAGTGAGGGTTTAGTACTTAGGGACCAGCGATCACGGGATCCTGGTCAGGGTGTGCAGAGGGAAAATACCGAGAGGGGAATTGGTGGAGACCTCCCTGATCAGCCAGCTCATTCTTCAACTGCGAATGTTGCTGCGCATATTGGACAGATAAGTTCTGCTGTTCAAATGGATGATGTGTTTGCTGCTGCCGATGATGACCATGCTGTAAATCAGCCGTTTGTACAAGCCCAAGATGATGATCAGCTTGTAGACTATGAGTTATCACCTCTGGATATGAACATCTTGGAATCATTTGGTGAACATGAGGTTGAGCCACTGCAGGTGCATGTTGAACAACCTGTACTTCTGTATACTCCGGTTGAGATGGATCAACGGCTAACCATTCTGATGGGTTATGAGTCTTCAGGCTCAGTTTCATCTGAGGAAACTCTCATACTTCCTTCGGATTCAGATGCAGCATGTGACATGGATGCTCAAACTGAAGAGTTTGCAGCATCTGATGATGATGACAATGATGATGATGATATGCCTGATCAAGGCTCGAGTCGCTTGTTGACTCAAGGAGAAATAAGGACGGATGAGGGAGTTTTAGTTGAAAATCAGGAAGTGAGAATGAGTGAAAGGGAAGTAGAAAAACATGGTGAGAGTGAGATAGGGGCCAGAAAAGAAGTACAAACCCCTTCCCAAGCCGAGTCTAGACGGGTACCCACATCCACTAGGGGTGAGCATCTGTTGCCACCACCTATTGACCAAGACATGAGATCCCCACTCATGCAGTGCACAACCCAACGCAGCCACTCTACCGTTTCTCAACAAATGGTAGTTTCAACTTCTCACGGGGATTTATCACAACTTGTACCCATTCCTCATTTGGAGGTTGGTGGTACCGACATAGTGAGGCAGCTGCCCCCGCCCACGACTTCACTTCCTATCACATCGAGTCTAGAACCAATTGCTACTAATGTAAATCTTTCTTTGGTTAGGACACCGGTGCAAACCACCTTTGCAGGAGGCTTTAGTAGCCCTGCCGGAACCACCGGAGTAAGTTCTGCATTTGTTGCGGGCTTGCGAGGACCGGAGGGAAATCCCATCAGTGCTAACATCATGCCAACGCTGAACATGGGTTCCTTGGGTTCTACCTTTGGATCAACGAGAAGTCTAAGTGACCTCGGTGTTAGTTTACCCTCATCTCCTATCATTACAGCACTCAGGCAGCAATCTACCATTCTGGGTTCTTCCTCAACACCCGTTGGTAGTTCCTCATCTGCGTCATCTTCGGCATCTCAATCATCCACAGTATCTGCTTCATCAGCATCAACTACACCATCTACTTCCGTACCTCCTCAGCCTCAGCATGGCTCTTCATCAGCACCAGATGTTGATCTCTCCCGTATCCATGTAGTTGCCACAGCAAATCAACTCATTACGCGTTCACTGTTTCGGGCTAATAATGAGCAGATGGCAACAGTTATTCAACAACAAACTGCCAGAATCTCTGCATTGGAGAAGCAAGTTGCGGCATTGGCAAAAGGCAAAGCTCCGATGCCAGATCCTCCAGCTCAGCCTACTCAATCAGCGGCTGACTCTTTGTCAATTCCGGAGTTAAAGGGATTGTTATTCTCTAAACTCTTGGAAGCTGGTTCTTCTGAAGATAGTGATCTAGTGGGTATTCTCCAACAACAAACAGCTCTTCAGCAACGTGCCATTCAAGAGCAACGATCTCAATCCCACTTGGTCACTCATACTGAATTTCAACAGTTTCAAGCGTCTCTTGATGCATCTCTCACAAAGACCTTCTCTGAGATCAACAAGATGTTTACTAATGGCTTGTCTCAGTTATCAGATCGGATCCGAGGAGTTGAGGAAACCTGTCAAACTGCTGCCAGACGGCCAACTAGAAGGCATGATGATCATGATGATCATGATCGTCATGAGGGGGAGAGGAAACGCAGACGTTTAGAAAGTGAGCCGTCTAGGGCACCAACCACTTCAAATGTAAGGATTGTTGACAGATTTGAGGAAAGGCCACCTAGAGAGAAGCAACCGGTACGTCACAGAGATGCAATTGTTCTAACGGGAGGTGAAGAGATGGAAATAGAACCAGTCTTGCAATCAACTCTAGACTTTTTGGGGTCAATTCAAGAAGAGATGCCAGAGGAGGGCACTGAGGAAAGAGGAGTTAGATTTTCAGGGGCTTCTAGTTCTATGTCTGAAATAGACAGAGTTCTAGAACTCCTTGAGAATGTAGCTTCGGATATCAGAGATTATCAAGTACCGAACGAGGAGGTTCAAGAGGCAAGGTGTGTAGAAGACATTCGATTGAAAGATATGTTTGATGATGTGGAATTCGATTTTGAGAAGGAAAAAGCTGTGGATGATGTGGAAGGGCTATTATTGGAAGACGTGTTGCCTCAAAATGATCTGATGCCCATTGATCCAAAGAAAGTGGAGTTATGGGAGAGAATGAAGGCTAGCTCGGGAAAATTCTTAAAGAGGACTGAATGGAACAGATTTACTAGAGCTACGGGAAAGTACTTAGAGGAAAGGTACAAAAGCAGGTTCTGCTATCATGAGAGAAAGTTGAGCTACGTGAAGCTGTATGGAATAGAAAATCTGAAGACAGAGCTGAGAAGAGAGTACTTGCATATGAGGAAGGTGAACAGAAAAAGAAAAGAAGTGTTAGTGTCTGACTACAAGTTTGTGAGTGTAAAGAGCTACAAGACTAACAAACTGAGTGCTTACCTCTATCCAGTAATCACTTTTACAAGGGAGGATGGAAAAGAGTATACGATTACTGAGGCAGACTTTCAAGATATGAGCTTTGATGTGATACTCGGAATCTTGTATGATCTAAAAGGAAAGGCACTCAGGACTGAGGAGGAAATAATTGCACTAACTGCAATTGTTAGACATGTCAAAGTATCTATCTCTTTAGCTCATCTGTATGACTTTCAGCTCGGGTTGGAGAATTGGACTTCCAAGCTTTTCTGTCACAAGCCTCGAAGAAGTCTAATTGGAGATGAAAAGGACTTGGTATTGTACACCGTGTTTTATGATGCTGATGAAACTGAGATATCTTGTGTGTATCCTGATTCTCTGGGAAACAAGAAAAGAATGTATTCTCATGAGGTGAATTTGTATTGTGATGACACATTGAAGATGGTAATGGATGGTCTGAACACCAGATTGCAAATGGATAGGCAAAATGTTCATGATATCTCAGCAGCTGATAAAGTTCTAATCAAGCATTTTGTTCAAGAGATTGATAGAAGACTGAGGCTAAGGAATGATATCAGATTTGCTGAGATCAAGTTCAAGTTGAGAAGACCATCTGTGAAGCAAAGATAGAAATTGTTTTAAGTTTCTTTTGTGTGTCCCTCCTTCTTTATAAAAGGGGGAGATTGTTAATGTAGTGTTTATAATAGAAGTTGAGGGACCTAATGTGTAACTTTCTATTTCCTAGGGTTGGACGTATCATTTGGAATGACATAGACTTGTGACTTTCTCTCTACATCTTTCTCTCTCTACATTTTGTTCTTGCATGTTCTTGAGTTTCTAACTCAATCTTGATAAGATTGTGTTAGATTTGGATTCATTCACACTTACAATCACAAATACACACAAGGAATTCGTTTCTTTGTCGGAACGTTCATAGGAATACTTTTTGTATTTGCGATGATTGAACGGAAGCCCTGGGGAGTGATCATCAATAAAGCTCCTTATATAGTGCATTCGTTGTACTGAGTTGCTTTGTGCTTCTCACAGGCATTCCAACTGATTCATGTGTTGTTTCAGGATTTTCCCACTTCAAATCTGAATTTGAAAAGATTCGGATTACTTTATGGAATTGACGGTATTTCTTTGGAGTAATAAGGGGAATTCTGGAGTAACAAGGTGGAGATGGTTACGTGAGATGGTTTTTGATATCTATGGTGGTACTTTCACATGTTTGTATCTTTACGCGAAGATTGATCTGATCATACATTTCTCGAGTTTTGATGATTATTTCATATTTCATCAAAAAGGGGGAGATGGTATAGATTTATGAAGTCGAGAAATGTTGTTGAAGATACTTTGGGGAGATGGTTTCGAAATGTCAAGATGAAGAGAAGATTACAAGAGATAATTGTCAAAGTTGTTACAAGATTTGAGCTTATCAGAATATTTCGAGTATTGAAGTTTGAAGTGTGGTTGAAGATACTTTGCTTGATAAAGCTTCGTGTTCAAAGTGGATGATTCTTGAAGATTTTTATCGAAGCTTATCGTTCAAGGAAGCTTATCGTTGATGTTTAAAGTGTTGATGCTTTCTTGAAGACGTTTGCCTAATTCTTTTTGTGATCTCGAATCCAAAGGGGGAGATTGTTGGGAGCAAAATCGGATTGTATCCGAGATCACAAGATTGTGCTAAAGTTGAAGTCAAAGGCAAAGTCAAAGGTGTTAAAAGAAAGTCAAAGCTTTATTGTTTTTAGTCCTTTATTGTTTACTTTGTAATAGTTTAGTTTAGTTAGGGTAGAAAGTGTAATTCTTCAATTGTGTAAGGGTTTGAGTGTTTGGGTATAAATACCCATAGTTAAGTCATTTGGAAGTGTAGAACATGCATACGTATTGTAAAGTGAAAGAGAGTGATTGAGAGAGTCATTGTGCTTAAGTGTGTGTGTTCTTGGTGTTTTAGTGTGTGTAAACTTTGATCCAAGAATTAATGACATATGGCTTCCTAAATCATTCTCTACTTGTTTGCATGTTGATTAGAACTTGAATCTGGAACAACTGGGTTAGACCGATAGGTCAAGTGAATTCCCTCAAAACAGTTTAAAACACAGTTCCGGCCCGCTGGCCATAAAATCAGATATCTCAAATAACCAAGAAAGCATCATGAGTAACAAATTCGCAACACAACAAACCGGATGGCCGGATCCCCCGGATACTCAATTAAGGAGTGACGGACGCAGTCCGTGCCTCGCACCATCCCACAATCAACATTACGTGGCCGGATCTCCCCGATTCTCATTTAAGGAGTGACGGACGTGGTCCGTGCCTCACACCACTAACTCCCCAGGGATGTACGGTCCCATGGTACATATTACTCACGATGAAATTCCGAAACATTAAAACAACATGCATATGATGATCATCAATATAGCATTCACAACCATTTATAATTTCACAAAATCCCATTAACATCATCATCAAAACATTTGCAAATCGAATGGATATGTTTAAAAACAGTAAAAGCAATCCATTCATTTTCAGGCAAGGGAACTCACCTGAGCTTATCTCGCTGATTACTCTATCTATGAAGATAAATCACTATGGAAACACCCTCTCCGAAAATAACCCTAATGACAAAACCTACCATTTTCCGATTCGGAAAACCCGACTCACAATCCGCATTCTAAAAGTAACGAGGTCAAAATAACGACTTAACTAGCCAATTTCCCGATTCGGAAAACATAGGTTTCCAATCCGGGAAAGGCATGACGAAACAAAACACCTCAGAAAAACACCACATATTTTCCGATTCGGAAAAATAAATTCCGATTCGGAGAATATGATTTTCCGATTCGGAAAACATAGATTCCGATTCGGAAAATATGAATTCCGATTCGGAAAACGAGGACAGTCCCGGAAACAGCCTAAAATCGATCAAAATCGATTCTAACTTGATCCAAATGTATCCAAACTAATCCCAAAGCAATTATACACTCTTTATTAACAATCCTACACTTATCGGGCATCAAATCTTACCTTGGTGACGATTTCCCGACCTTGAAATGATGAAATGGCTTCAAGTTTTCTTCCAACACACACACTAACAAACACTTAACAAAATTTCCCAAAAATGGCATAAATTAGGGTTTAAGGGTTTAAATACCTAGGGTTTTGGGCCAAGCCCATACCTAAAATGGTATAAGCCCATACCATTAAAAGTTTTCAAAAGTGACACCTTTAACCCAAAAATCTTCATATTCTCACAAGAAGGTCATTTGACCGAAACTTAACTTAATTAACTTCATCTAGAAATCTTGGTTATTACAAACACTTTCACTCTCGTCATTCAAAAACTCATATTCATCATCCGTACTGTGACGGCTATGATAGCTTTCTTCACTTGGACAATTTGAATTTGAATCGTTTCCATCATCACATTCCTCTATAAGTTCATCACCACTGTACAAAAATTTACTTGAATTCAACTAAGGAATTACATCACTAGATTAATGCATAAAATACGTAAAATAAATTGTAATACCTTTGTTGGACAAGTTTATCGGTTGTCACATAAATGGTTACTTCTGCTTCATCTTTGTACATGGTAAGCATTACCATGAAGTTCTCAGGAGAATCAAGTTGAATAAATGATTGCTCTTTTGCATTCTTGTCAAGAAAAAGTATTGATAAAACTTGATCACTCTTTGATGAGTAATGTTTCCTCACCTTTTCAACTAAATCGCTCATATTGTATGTACATGTTTCCATGTAGATACATTTCCGAAAGCCTAAACAATATACTTGCCTACATGAATTTCTTGCTAAACGAAAGAAGCCTCCATATTTCAATATAAGCTTGTAATTGGATGCTACTTGCCTTCAATTATGAAAACAAAATAGGAAAAAGAAACTGAAATTAAACAACCATTTAAATTCAATAACAAATATACATATGTTATAAATATCATACAAACTTACTCAATCATTGGCGATTGAACCATTATCTCCCATCTCGGTGTTGAATCGTCACCGATAGTCATATCAATGTCATCATCCATCTGAATTATATTACCTTTGAATCATAAGTTCGGATTACTTTATTCATATAAACCTAAAATGATTCTCATTCCCACATTCCAAAAAATTATTCAATAACTTGTTGGTTCTGTCATTAATATTGTAAAAGACAACAATCCAAGATGTTATGCAAAGCTAAATGATGTTGACCAAAGTAGGACTACAATCCAAGATTTTGACCAAAGTTAGACTACAATCCAAGATGTTTGACCAAAGTTAGACTACAATCCAAAATAGCAAAAGAATCAATCTTTTAACAGTAGCTAAAAGATAGTATAAAAGCCAAAAAGACAAACAATATTGCAATTATATTATCATTGACCAAAGTTAGACTACAATCCAAAATAGCAAAAGAATCAATCTTTTAACAGTAGCTAAAAGATAGTATAAAAGCCAAAAAGACAAACAATATTGCAATTATTATCAAACTTTATCCAATATTCCCTTGATCAATGGTTTTTTTAGGTGCTATGGAAATCGACTTCCAAATTAATTTGTAAGTAGCTTTAACAAATTGATTTCTCAAAACCCATTGCAAAACCCATTACAAATTGATCACGTCGATAGCACCCAAAAAATAGAATTGGAGAAACAAAAAATCTAATTGGACAACAATAAGAATTGTAGAAATCGAATCTTACCTTGAAATCGAATAATAGAAATCGAATTTGAAGCAGAAATCCAATTGGAATCCTTGATTGTTGGAAGGTGTCGATTGAATACGAACCGTTCACTGGTTTTTGGAGGCCGGCGACTTGATTTGTTAATTGATTTTGTTATTTGATTTAGTTACTTGGTAATTGGAAGGGTAATTAGGTCAATTACAAATTAGATATAATTTAGGGATAATTATTAGTATTTTAAAATATTTAAAATATAATTAAATAGAGGAGAAGGATATATATGTGAGTTAATGAAGTTTAGAAGGACATAGACGTAATATCAAAGTTTACAATGACATATATGTAATATCTCAAGTTTTTAAGGACATAGATGAAATTTTCCCTTGTTTTTATTAGCAAAGAGTTGGGTTCACCGTGACTATTTAATAAAAACAAGAAAACGGATGCTAATGTACAGAATCATACATGGCTCGCCACTTAAGTCACATTTTTTGCCCTTAATGTATGATTTGTTGCTTTTCTTAAATAATTGGGGTTCCCGTTTAAACCCTCTTCTATTTGTGATACTTTACATGTATATACATATATATATATATATATACACACATTTAGGTAGCAAAAAACATCATATGAATTAGCACATAAAATCAAATGATGGATCGATGTGTATGTGTCATGATTACCGGGCCATCATCAGTTTTGCCATCGCCCTTAGCACCTCTCGCTTTTATATCGACAACAACAGCGTGGCTCCTGAAAACCATTGCTATAAGTAACAAACAACATATGGCTTTACCCATTTGTATTGAAGTAGGTTCTTATTATTTGGGCAAAGATTTTAGAGATGGTAAGGAAGAAGACTATTTATTGGAGAAATAGAGGTACCAAGATTCTTAAATCTAGGAACAATTTACCATATATTTTTAGGCCAACGTTTCAGATTGAAGAAGGCTAAGCCATATTTGTTTATATTTTATCTTGTAATTGTACTTGTATATATAGGTTTTAGTTTTTGATTATCTTGGAAACAACTTTTGTCCTTTAAGATATAAAAAAGAGTGAATTACACCAGTTCCTTGTGATTCGCTTAGATTTTGGATTCAGTTCTAAAACAAAGTATTTACATCCGTGGTCTCTAAGTTTTCATTTTCATAATGTTCATGATCCCTTTGTGTAAAAATGTTAGTTAAAAATAAAAATGAGGGACTAATTTGATTTTAAATAGACTCTAAGGACCAAAATTTTAATTTTCTCTAAGATTTAATTGATTTATTTTTGTTTTAACTTTCAACCAAAAATAATTTATATACTAAATAAAAAAATCAAACTTATTAAAGTAAATTAAATATTAAATAAATATTTTTATATTTACTTAGAAAATATTAAATTTATAAAATATTTTTAGTATCAAGTACAAAAAAACAAATGATATGTTCAAATTATAAGTATTTAGATGAATTTGCTATCAAATTTATAAAATATTTAGATAAAATCTCAAATTTAGAAAAAATAAATGATATCAAGATAAATTCAAATATTTTTGTAGTTAGAAATTCAAATATTCGAGCAAAATTTAAAATTAAGTTAAATTAACATGAAAATATTAATATATGTTTAAATTATAAGTAATTCAAATAACAACAAAATAATATTAAAACAATGATATTAAAAAAAAAACAATGATCATAAAAAACAAATTATGAAAAATTATTACAACACATTTAGGTTTGTATGGTATCAAATTTTTTTTAAGCATCCTAATAAACTAGTTTATAAGATTTAATTTACATAATCATAAAATAAAATGTGATTTTCTTTAAGCATTAGAATAAGTTTATAGGACGTTTTTGGACATCATAACAAGATTTTATACACTTATAATACAAAACGCCGGATTAAAATTTTTATATAACAATATTTAAAAAAATCTATAAAAACTAATATCTTATAAAAAAAATGTTTAAATAAACAATGTTTTTATAACCTTAATATAATATATTTGTTTTGTTGTTAGTTTAATTTTTTTATAATTTGACTATATGTTAATAAGTTTACCTAATTAAGCGAACTTAATTTCCTATTTTAATTTCTCAACTCAAAAGACATATAAATTTATCTTACTTTTTTATTTTGTTAAACTTGAATTTTTTTTTTAAATATAATTTTGATGAACTTATTAGTTTTTAAATAAGTTTTTTGATATTTATTTAACTTTTAATAAATTTAATTTTTAATTAGATATATATAATATTTTTAATAGAAAGTTAAAAGAAACCATGAATTAATTAAATCTTAGAGAAGATTACAATTTTGGTCCCCAAAGTTTATTTAAAAACAAGTTAGTCCTTCATAATTATTATTAACTAACATTGTAAAGTAGACAGACCATGAGTGTTATGAAAATAAAAAATATGGACTATCAGTGTAGATAATTTATTTTAGGATCAAATTCAAAATTTGAAACCACAAAAACAACCAATGTAATACACTTTATAAAAAAAAGTTTACCTCATGTCTACCCCTCTAATACCCTAATTAAGTTTAGGTAGAATATAACAAAGTTAATTTGTTTGGTTACTTAAGTTTGGAATTTCAGTTGCATCAAGTTGTTAGGTTATTTAATTAAAACCACAAAAGAGATTTCTAAAACTTACGCTTAGGTTGGTTAACCTAAAAATGCCAAACATCTAAAATTTTATCTATTTTAATCGTTAAATTATACTAATCTATAATTTTGTTGAAAACTAATATCAACACTAATTATTTTATTTTGTTCCTATGATTTATTAAAAATTTTGATTTTTGTTCTTATGGTTTAAAGATTGCGGTTTTCGTTCCTATAATTTGTAATTTATTGCTATTTTCATTTTTTTTGATTTATAGCTTATTGTGATATTGGTCCATGTGGTTTAAAATTCTTAACTACTTTACTCACTTATACTTTAAAAGTAGGAATTATTTTAGGGACAAAAATAGAGAAATTAGCCAACTTAGCCATCTCAAAAATAACTATTGGTCTCCTAACCAAATCCCTCAAAACCCCTTCTTTTGCGGAACCTCAATAAAAAGAAGAAAAAAAAACTAAGGGGTTTTGAGGTTTCGCAAAATTTTGCTGAAGTAAGGGGGTTTTTTGCTGACTTTTGCTGAAGTAGGGGGGATTTTGCTGACTTCTGCTGAAGTTAAAAAAAATCTTTTTATTGAGGTTCCGCAAAATAAGGGGTTTTGAGGGATTTTGCAGAACCTTTGCGGGATTTTGCTGAACCTCGTGGCCATGGAGTGCAAAGTGGTAAAGGGTTTGGTTAGGAGGCCAATAGTTATTTTTGAGATGGCTAAGTTGACTAATTTCCCACGAAAATAGCAATTAATTACAAATTATAGGGACAAAACAGAAATTTCTAAACCACAAGGACGAAAATTGAAATTTATAACAAACTACGGGGACTAAAATCAAAATTTACTCTATAAAGAAATGGTTGATACATATTGGATATCAATAACGACATCTGATCCTTTTTATTCAATGGTAATATTGTAAAACGTTATTCTTTCGATACTTAGGACCTGTTTGGTGATGGCTTAATGGACTTAATAACCCATATAGATTACTGAATAAGATGTATTTTGGTTGTGACTTAACTAGAAAGAAAGTAACTTATTCGCTCAGTTTTCTCTCATTTCTTCTATGCCTTAGTTGTGTAAAAGATGACCCCTACCCCTCCCGTAACACAAGACTTCCACTGTTTTTCACTGCCCCTGCTTCACCTTCAAAAGATATGCTATATTTGATCTGTCCATATCCTCCCTTCTCGTGCCCTTCTTCCTTGTTGTAGAGATGTTGTTTAAGAATTTATATAGAGGCATCCCTCTCGACAGAGCATCTCATCGGAGTGGTTGAGGAATGCAATCATTAGAATGCCTGACCATCTCATCCCACACAACCCTCTTACTAGAAAATCTCCTCTCTACTCTTCTCATCTCGCTACGTCAGATGTCAGATCATCTCCATATCGTGCACCCTCTTCCGGGTGTCATTTCTAGGGATTTTATGGATGATTTTGCGTTTGATTTTAGGGATTTTAGAATTTGATTTCATGTTCTATAATTTTTCCTTTTCCTGGTTTGATTTCGAGCCCAAGTTCCGACGACCCTCCGATTGATGAGGTCGCTCTGTGAGCAGAGTACCAAAGGACAAAGGAAGTGTCGTCTTTTTGGGTTTGGCACGAGCCGAAATTCCCATTATGTTGTAACGAGGGAGCGTATATATCAGTAGCGGTTGGTCTGTATTCTCATCTAAAGGTATACACATCAATTATTTATACATCTTAATTGTCATAACGCAGTTAAAGCGCTATCAAGCAGAGTTAGAGCTTTAACGGAAATGCAAGGCAGATATGAAGGTAGAGCAGGCGTATGCAACCCAGTTAGCTGACTAGGTCGCGTTGACTTACCAACAAATGTTTCTACCATTTTTAACTCTCACCTTAATACAATATCATGTGTAATATTGAATCCAATTAGTATTTTCCTTTGCGTTTTTCATCCTCCCATTGAAAATCATCTCGTTTCTTTAATTCCATATGACTCAGAAGTAAGTCGTAAGGATCATAGCCAACACTTTCTTGCTACAGTTTTGAAGGCTCAAATTCGACTTCTCTTAACCGTTAATGTCCTTTGAATAATCAAGTGATAACTAGCCACTTAATCACCTCTTATTTTTGTTCAGGGCTATTCTTTTGAATTCAATATCGGTTTTAGCCAGATACAACCCGAAATTACAAAAATGCAAAACACGAAGATTGTAGATATGTGTATTGAATTTCCAGAACATCCTAATCATTTAAATCGGGGCTTCATTGCATGAGATATGATTATAACTTCACAGTCTCACAAATCTGCCAACATCCTTTTTTTATTTCTTTTTTTCGTTATGTCATGTCGTGCTCACTTCAATTGACGCATGTAAGTTGAATTTACATATTAGGGATAAAATAGACAATTATACATATTCAAACATTTTTCACTTTACAAAATAAACAGTCTTACTGATTTAACTTTCATACTTCAGCACCTCCTTTTAAAAAAGAGAAATGAAATAATACTTTAGACTTCTACACCTCTTATATGAAGAAAAAAAAAGTTATAGGGTTGGTTGCAATTACAAACCACACAATTCTAACAGACTATACAAACCAATCATAGTCATTCATCTAGTCTTATAAATATTTGATTTCATTATGTTTCCTAATGTAAAGCTATAATCATAATGAATGAATATTATCTTTTCCATATATATTTCAGTCTAATTAATGAACCCTGGTAATTATCCATAAATATCACTATTATTTCGTAATATAATGGTTTATATATATATATATATATATATATATGGGTGGGTTCAAATGTGAACCACTTTTTGGTTGTGAACGTGAGGACAACCGAGAGCGCGACACGTGGCACATGACTAGGCGCCACGTCAGATCCACGACGGATGACTAGGCGCGATTCATGGGAGGGCATTGAATTAAAGAGGGGGACCACACTCAAAGTCGTCACGTGTCGCGCTCTCGGCTGTCCTCACGTTCACAACCAAAAGGTGGTTCACATTTGAACTTTCCTCTCTCTCTCTCTCTTTATATATATATATAGGGAGAGAGAGAGAGAGAGAGAGAGAGAGAGAGAGAGAGAGAGAGAGAGAGATAAGGGGGTGTTCAAAGGAAAACCTCAAATAAACAGAAAATCGAGGAACACCCTCGTAACCCTCCATGGTATGCACAAGTTATTTACAATTTAAAAACAAACAAACCCTTAAAATTGGCAGTAGAATAAAACTGATCATAAAACAAACTTATTCTTTCGAATTCTCAGCTCTAGATTCGAGATCATTATATTGGTGTTGCATTACGCAACGATACGTGTCTACTATAGCAAAAACCAAGATTTACTTCTATTCCATTAAGTAGTTAGGTAAGTAATTAATATACACATAAAATATTCTAAAGACTACAAATATATAGAACTTGAAATATTTGAACTACAAATCTATAAGAAACCCACCACACTTTATTGGATAGAGTTGGGTTCCGGTGAAACCAAGCTGTTTCCGTAAGACCGGTGAGACCGACACTTTTTATATGAAACTTCACAGAAAAACACTGTGAGAAGGTTTAAAAAAGCGAACATTCAACGTAAAAACATACTAAAAACACTATCGAGGAAAAAAAAATGAAACCTTCACACCTCAAAAAACTATGAAGGTAACAAATAAATCATTCGAACCTTCACCTCAAAAAACACCAGGAACGTAACATTTACAGTGTTTTTACGATGAATGTTCGGTTTTCTTTAACCTTCACAGTGTTTTGTTGTGAAGTTTCATGTAAAAAGTATTGGTATCACCGGTCTCACGGAAAATGTTTGGTCTTACTTGAATCTAAGTCTTAATGTATATCACGTTGCTATATGTGATGTGGGGCACCCGAACAAACTAGAGGGATATTTTTACCAATTACTTTGGGCTTGACGTTAGAACACTCAAAGATGGCAGCTCCTCCTTCTTTAGCTCCCTTGTATGTCAAGTTGATATCAGACACCTCTATGTTGTCGCATGGTATTCCTTGGCTACAAGCAATCTTCAAAGCCACCTTCGTTGCTGATGTACCCCTGATCTTCTTGAAGCTCACATTCGATATTTTCACTTTCAATGGAGCACCAGCTTTCTATTAATTAGTCATAAAACAATCCAAAAATAGTACTTCAACTGATCTATAATTATATAATATATATATAGAGAGAGAGAGAGAGAAAGAAAGTTAGCTTTTTTGTTAACCATATATTTTGTATAAACCATGTTAACCAAAATGGAGCAATAGGATTTCTTTTTTCTTTCTCACATGTAGAGCACCTTTCCATATTTTAGAAAGTAACTTCTATATTTTAGGAAGTAATTAAAAACGGTTAAATTAGGCAATTAATCTAAGTCATTGGTGTAAATGATCTACGGTGGTGGTTAATGGTTAACACACTTAATGCAAAATGCACGGTAATTAGCAAACAAAAGGAACCCTAGAGTTGTGTGTGCGTGTGTGAACAATTAGTACGTAATATTGGTTTGATACCTTGCAATTTCTACTAGCGCAATATTCTTGATCGATCAATATGGGATTTCCCACGTTGTTCATGATGATATCATCGAAATGTATGTCGGTGGCCGTTCCTGGGGGAGAATTAGGCCAGGTCTTGATCCTGACTCCGTTGCTGGTTCCGGTGATGGTGAAGTTCTTGACCCAGATTCCTTGTACTGGTTTTTCATTTGCATATTTGCCCAAGCTTCCAATACTGATGCCATGGCCAGGTCCACATGTCAACTTCTCCAGGTGGACGTTCTTGCTTCCATCTCCAATAGAAACGCAATCATCACCGGTCTTTATGTTAGAATTCGTGATGTTGAGCCGGTTTACGTGCTTGATGTGAACTCCATCTGTGTTGTCGCTGACAGCTGGTGCAACTGCTGTAATATGATCAAGGTTGGTGTTATCACAACCATGTAGGCTCATGTGAAATAATTTGCTATTGAGAGATGTTACGTCTTTTAGCAATGAATTCTTGACCAAACTAAATCTGAGATTCTGAGATATGAATGAATGGAGAAATTAATTAACATCATCCCATATAATCAACAAGTTTAAAAGAAACACTAGCTACAACTTACGACCGGTAAATGGCAATTATCATTATCGCCGCATTTGGGATTCTTCCATGCTTCGTGGCCTTGGCCGTCAAAAGTACCACCAATCATAGTCAACCTATCGATACGCTCAAATAGTATCCATTCATCGGATTTGAACCTTGCAAGCTCAGGTGGGGCCTTGATAGTGGCTCCAATGGCCTTGATCTCAACTGGACCCTTACATGGACCACTAAACTGGATCGGAGGAAATACCATATAAGTCCCTGGTGGTATCAACACCGAGCTCGGTGATGGTCCTCCTGCGCATGCTTCTCTCCAAGCTTTATCTAGTGCCTAATAATCAAATATCGACATTTTTATTCACAAAGAGTTGGGTTTATACGAGAACCCTGTGTTATTAGTATAAAAAAGAAAACGGATGTTAATGTAAACAATCATACAAGATTCGTGGGACTTTGCCTCGCAACTTAAATCGCGGCCAAAGTCGTAAGCCTCCATTTTTTTCGAGGTTTTTGCAGATATAGGTGTGTTATGAAAAGTGTTGGTAGAAATAAGGGTCTTTTGAAAAGGTTTGTAAAAATATGGGTGTTTTGATATGACCCACTATTTTTACATATTGGTTTTTTATTTTCTATTTTAAACTTTTATATATTTACATATTTAACCTTTCACTTACATCATACTTTATATTTATCTGTATTACTTTTGAAAATTTTATTTATAACCCTCATTGTATATTATGTATTAATTAACTTATTCAAAATATGTAATTAAAATTAATGAATTATCTTTTAGAAACCATATGTTTAGATAGATTCCATTAATTCAGTATTTAATATATTAAAATTCGTGTATTATTTTTTAAAAAGTTATATAATTAAATTATATTGATAATAATAATTCATGTAAATTTTGTAATATTCAATATCTTTATGTTAGTAAAATTTGTGTTGAGTGTTTTGATTACTATACATTTATATTCTAAGTTATAGTTTAATTCGTATTATAATTTCTTAACAATGTAATATACTAACTATATATTGATTATATATGTATATTAGATATGTATGTGTGCAATACGATGCAAAACATCGTAAGTTATTGAGCACTTTAACATGTATTGTAAGTATTTCCTAACATTGTAAAATAATAATGCTTGTATTAATTTGAAGGTACTAAATTGAGATCTATATAAACATATAGTTTACTAAGAAATAATACATAAACTTTACTCACATACTTGAATAAATTAATTAATACATAATATACAATAAGGGTATAAATAAAACTTAAAAATAATAGAGATAAATAAAAAAGTAAGATTTAAATCAAGGGTTAAATCTGTAAATTCATAGAAGTTTAAACTTACTTTTTATTCATAGAAGTAAGATTTAAACTTACTTTTTAAATCAAGGGTTAAATTCAAGGGTTAAATTCATAAAAAAGTAAGATTTAAACTTACTTTTTAAATCAAGGGTTAAATCTGTAAATTCATAGAAGTTTAAACTTAAAAAAAGTAAGTTTACAGATTTAACCCTTGATTTAAATCTTACTTTTTTATTTATCTCTATTATTTTTAAGTTTTATTTATACCCTTATTGTATATTATGTATTAATTAATTTATTCAAGTATGTGAGTAAAGTTTATGTATTATTTCTTAGTAAACTATATGTTTATATAGATCTCAATTTAGTACCTTCAAATTAATACAAGCATTATTATTTTACAATGTTAGGAAATAGTTACAATACATGTTAAAGTGCTCAATAACTTACGATGTTTTGCATCGTATTGCACACATACATATCTAATATACATATATAATCGATATATAGTTAGTATATTACGTTGTTAAGAAATTATAATACGAATTAAACTATAACTTAGAATATAAATGTACAGTAATCAAAACACTCAACACAAATTTTACTAACATAAAGATATTGAATATTACAAAATTTACATGAATTTTTATTATCAATATAATTTAATTATATAACTTTTTAAAAAATAATACACGAATTTTAATATATTAAATACTGAATTAATGGAATCTATCTAAACATATGGTTTCTAAAAGATAATTCATTAATTTTAATTACATATTTTGAATAAGTTAATTAATACATAATATACAATGAGGGTTATAAATAAAATTTTCAAAAGTAATACAGATAAATATAAAGTATGATGTAAGTGAAAGGTTAAATATGTAAATATATAAAAGTTTAAAATAGAAAATAAAAAACCAATATGTAAAAATAGTGGGTCATCTCAAAACACCCATATTTTTACAAACCTTTTCAAAAGACCCTTATTTCTACCAACACTTTTCCTAACACACCTATATCAGCAAAAACCTCGAAAAAGATGGAGGCTTACGTCTTTGGCCGCGATTTAAGTTGCGAGGCAAAGTCCCACGAATCTTGTATGATTGTTTACATTAACATCCGTTTTCTTTTTTATACTAATAACACAGGGTTCTCGTATAAACCCAACTCTTTGTGAATAAAAATGTCGATATTTGATTATTAGGCACTAGATAAAGCTTGGAGAGAAGCATGTGCAGGAGGACCATCACCGAGCTCGGTGTTGATACCACCAGGGACTTATATGGTATTTCCTCCGATCCAGTTTAGTGGTCCATGTAAGGGTCCAGTTGAGATCAAGGCCATTGGAGCCACTATCAAGGCCCCACCTGAGCTTGCAAGGTTCAAATCCGATGAATGGATACTATTTGAGCGTATCGATAGGTTGACTATGATTGGTGGTACTTTTGACGGCCAAGGCCACGAAGCATGGAAGAATCCCAAATGCGGCGATAATGATAATTGCCATTTACCGGTCGTAAGTAGTAGCTAGTGTTTCTTTTAAACTTGTTGATTATATGGGATGATGTTAATTAATTTCTCCATTCATTCATATCTCAGAATCTCAGATTTAGTTTGGTCAAGAATTCATTGCTAAAAGAAGTAACATCTCTCAATAGCAAATTCTTTCACATGAGCCTACATGGTTGTGATAACACCAACCTTGATCATATTACAGCAGTTGCACCGGCTGACAGCGACAACACAGATGGAGTTCACATCAAGCACGTAAACGGTCTCAACATCACGTATTCTAACATAAAGACCGGTGATGATTGCGTTTCTATTGGAGATGGAAGCAAGAACGTCCACCTGGAGAAGTTGACATGTGGACCTGGCCATGGCATCAGTATTTGAAGCTTGGGCAAATATGCAAATGAAAAACCAGTGCAAGGAATCTGGGTCAAGAACTGCACCATCACCGGAACCAACAACGGAGTCAGGATCAAGACCTGGCCTAATTCTCCCCCAGGAACGGCCACCGACATACATTTCGATGATATCATCATGAACAACGTGGGAAATCCCATATTGATCGATCAAGAATATTGCGCTAGTAGAAATTGCAAGGTATCAAACCAATATTACGTACTAATTGTTCACACACGCACACACAACTCTAGGGTTCCTTTTGTTTGCTAATTACCGTGCATTTTGCATTAAGTATGTTAACCATTAACTACCACCGTAGATCATTTACACCAATGACTTAGATTAATTGCCTAATTTAACCGTTTTTAATTAGTTCCTAAAATATAGAAGTTACTTTCTAAAATATGGAAAGATGCTCTACATGTGAGAAAGAAAAAAGAAATCCTATTGCTCCATTTTTGGTTAACATGGTTTATACAAAATATATGGTTAACAAAAAAAGCTAACTTTCTTTCTCTCTCTCTCTATATATATATATATAACTATAGATCAGTTGAAGTACTATTTTTGGATTGTTTTATGACTAATTAATAGAAAGCTGGTGCTCCATCGAAAGTGAAAATATCGAATGTGAGCTTCAAGAAGATCAGGGGTACATCAGCAACGAAGGTGGCTTTGAAGATTGCTTGTAGCCAAGGAATACCATGCGACAACATAGAGGTGTCTGATATCAACTTGACATACAAGGAAGCTAAACAAGGAGGAGCTGCCATCTCTGAGTGTTCTAACGTCAAGCCCAAAGTAATTGGTAAAAATATCCCTCCAGTTTGTTCGGGTGCCCCACATCACATAAAGCAACGTGATATACATTAAGACTTAGATTCAAGTAAGACCAAACATTTTCCGTGAGACCGGTGATACCAATACTTTTTACAGGAAACTTCACAACAAAACACGGTGAAGGTTAAAGAAAACCGAACAGTCATCATAAAAACACTGTAAATGTTACGTTCCTGGTGTTTTTTGGGGTGAAGGTTCGAATGATTTATTTGTTACCTTCATAGTTTTTTGAGGTGTGAAGGTTTCGTTTTTTTTTCCTCGATGGTGTTTTTAGTATGTTTTTACGTTGAATGTTCGATTTTTTAAACCTTTTCGCAGTGTTTTTCTGTGAAGTTTCATATAAAAAGTGTCGGTCTCACCGGTCTTACGGAAACAGCTTGGTTTCACCGGAACCCAACTCTATCCAATAAAGTGTGGTGGGTTTCTTATAGATTTGTAGTTCAAATATTTCAAGTTCTATATATTTGTAGTCTTTAGAATATTTTACGTGTATATTAATTACTTAACTAACTACTTAATGGAATAGAAGTAAATCTTGGTTTTTGCTATAGTAGACACGTATCGTTGCATAATGCAACACCAATATAATGATCTCGAATCTAGAGCTGAGAATTCGAAAGAATAAGTTTGTTTTATGATCAGTTTTATTCTACTGCCAATTTTAAGGGTTTGTTTGTTTTTAAATTGTAAATAACTTGTGCATACCATGGAGGGTTACGAGGGTGTTCCTCGATTTTCTGTTTATTTGAGGTTTTCCTTTGAACACCCCCTTATATATATATATATATATATCTCTCTCTCTCTATATATATATATAGAGAGAGAGAGAGAAGGAGAGGAAAGTTCAAATGTGAACCACCTTTTGGTTGTGAACGTGAGGACAGCCGAGAGCGCGACACGTGACGACTTTGAGTGTGGTCCCCCTCTTTAATTCAATGCCCTCCCATGAATCGCGCCTAGTCATCCGTCGTGGATCTGACGTGGGGCCTAGTCATGTGCCACGTGTCGCGCTCTCGGTTGTCCTCACGTTCACAACCAAAAAGTGGTTCACATTTGAACCCACCCCTATACATATATATATATATAAAACCATTATATTACGAAATAATATTGATATTTATGGATAATTACCAGGGTTCATTAATTAGACTGAAATATATATGGAAAAGATAATATTCATTCATTATGATTATAGCTTTATGTAAGTGTGAATGAATCCAAATCTAACACAATCTTATCAAGATTGAGTTAGAAACTCAAGAACATGCAAGAACAAAATGTAGAGAGAGAAAGATGTAGAGAGAAAGTCACAAGTCTATGTCATTCCAAATGATACGTCCAAGCTACAATACAAAGGCATTGGGGCTTTTATACCCCAACCCTAGGAAATAGAAAGTTACACATTAGGTCCCTCAACTTCTATTATAAACACTACATTAACAATCTCCCCCTTTTATAAAGAAGGAGGGACACACAAAAGAAACTTAAAACAATTTCTATCTTTGCTTCACAGATGGTCTTCTCAACTTGAACTTGATCTCAGCAAATCTGATATCATTCCTTAGCCTCAGTCTTCTATCAATCTCTTGAACAAAATGCTTGATTAGAACTTTAACAGCTGCTGAGATATCATGAACATTTTGCCTATCCATTTGCAATCTAGTGTTCAGACCATCCATTACCATCTTCAAAGTGTCATCACAATACAAATTCACCTCATGAGAATACATTCTTTTCTTGTTTCCCAGAGAATCAGGATACACACAAGAGATCTCAGTTTCATCAGCATCATAAAACACGGTGTACAATACCAAGTCCTTTTCATCTACAATTAGACTTCTCCGAGGCTTGTGACAGAAAAGCTTGGAAGTCCAATTCTCCAACCCGAGCTGAAAGTCATATAGATGAGCTAAAGAGATAGATACTTTGACATGTCTAACAATTGCAGTTAGTGCAATTATTTCCTCCTCAGTTCTGAATGCCTTTCCTTTTAGATCATACAGGATTCCGAGTATCACATCAAAGCTCATATCTTGAAAGTCTGCCTCAGTAATCGTATACTCTTTTCCATCCTCCCTTGTAAAAGTGATTACTGGATAGAGGTAAGCACTCAGTTTGTTAGTCTTGTAGCTCTTTACACTCACAAACTTGTAGTCAGACACTAACACTTCTTTTCTTTGTCTGTTCACCTTCCTCATATGCAAGTACTCTCTTCTCAGCTCTGTCTTCAGATTTTCTATTCCATACAGCTTCACGTAGCTCAACTTTCTCTCATGATAGCAGAACCTGCTTTTGTACCTTTCCTCTAAGTACTTTCCCGTAGCTCTAGTAAATCTGTTCCATTCAGTCCTCTTTAAGAATTTCACAGAGCTGGCCTTCATTTTCTCCCATAACTCTACCTTCTTTGGATCAATGGGCATCAGATCATCTTGAGGTAACACTTCTTCCAACAACGGCCCTTCCACATCATCCACAGCTTTTTCTTTCTCAAAATCAAATTCCACATCATCAAACATGTCTTTCAGCCGAATGTCTTCTACACATCTTGCCTCTTGAACCTCCTCGTTTGGTACTTGATAATCTCTAATATCAGAAGCTACATTCTCAAGGAGCTCTAGAACTCTGTCTATTTCAGACATAGAACTAGAAGCCCCTGAAAATTTAACTCCTCTTTCTTCAGTCCCTCCTCTGGCATCTCTTCTTGAATTGAACCCAAAAAGTCTAGAGTAGACTGCAAAACTGGTTCTGTTTCCATCTCTTCACCTCCCGTGAGAATAATCTCATCTCTGTGACGTACTGGTTGCTTCTCTCTAGGTGGCCTTTCCTCAAATCTATCAACAATCCTTAAATTTGAAGTGGTTGGTGCCCTAGATGGCTCACTTTCTAAACGTCTGCGTTTCCTCTCCCCCTCATGACGATCATGATCATCATGCCTTCTAGTTGGCCGTCTGGCAGCAGTTTGACAGGTTTCCTCAACTCCTCGGATCCGATCTGATAACTGAGACAAGCCATCAGTAAACATCTTGTTGATCTCAGAGAAGGTCTTTGTGAGAGATGCATCAAGAGACGCTTTAAACTGTTGAAATTCAGTATGAGTGACCAAGTGGGATTGAGATCGTTGCTCTTGAATGGCACGTTGCTGAAGAGCTGTTTGTTGTTGGAGAATACCCACTAGATCACTATCTTCAGAAGAACCAGCTTCCAAGAGTTTAGAGAATAACAATCCCTTTAACTCCGGAATTGACAAAGAGTCAGCCGCTGATTGAGTAGGCTGAGCTGGAGGATCTGGCATCGGAGCTTTGCCTTTTGCCAATGCCGCAACTTGCTTCTCCAATGTAGAGATTCTGGCAGTTTGTTGTTGAATAACTGTTGCCATCTGCTCATTATTAGCCCGAAACAGTGAACGCGTAATGAGTTGATTTGCTGTGGCAACTACATGGATACGGGAGAGATCAACATCTGGTGCTGATGAAGAGCCATGCTGAGGCTGAGGAGGTACGGAAGTAGATGGTGTAGTTGATGCTGATGAAGCAGATACTGTTGATGATTGAGATGCCGAAGATGACGCAGATGAGGAACTACCAACGGGTGTTGAGGAAGAACCCAGAATGGTAGATTGCTGCCTGAGTGCTGTAATAATAGGAGATGAGGGTAAACTAACACCGAGGTCACTTAGACTTCTCGTTGATCCAAAGGTAGAACCCAAGGAACCCATGTTCAGCGTTGGCATGATGTTAGCACTGATGGGATTTCCCTCCGGTCCTCGCAAGCCCGCAACAAATGCAGAACTTACTCCGGTGGTTCCGGCAGGGCTACTAAAGCCTCCTACAAAGGTGGTTTGCACCGGTGTCCTAACCAAAGAAAGATTTACATTAGTAGCAATTGGTTCTAGACTCGATGTGATAGGAAGTGAAGTCGTGGGCGGGGGCAGCTGCCTCACTATGTCGGTACCACCAACCTCCAAATGAGGAATGGGTACAAGTTGTGATAAATCCCCGTGAGAAGTTGAAACTACCGTTTGTCGAGAAACGGTAGAGTGGCTGAGTTGGGTTGTGCACTGCATGAGTGGGGATCTCATGTCTTGGTCAATAGGTGGTGGCAACAGATGCTCACCCCTAGTAGATGTGGGTACCCAGCTAGACTCGGCTTGGGGAGGGGTTTGTACTTCTTTTCTGGCCCCTATCTCACTCTCACCATGTTTTTCTACTTCCCCTTCACTCATTCTCACTTCCTGATTTTCAACTAAAACTCCCTCATCCGTCCTTATTACTCCTTGAGTCAACAGGCGACTCGAGCCTTGATCAGGCATATCGTCATCATCATTGTCATCATCATCAGATGCTGGAAACTCTTCAGTTTGAGCATCCATGTCACATGCTGCATCTGAATCCGAAGGAAGTATGAGAGTTTCCTCAGATGAAACTGAGCCTGAAGACTCATAACCCATCAGAATGGTTAGCCGTTGATCCATCTCAACCGGAGTGTACAAAAGTACAGGTTGTTCAACATGCACCTGCGGTGGCTCAACGTCATGTTCACCAAATGATTCCAGGATGTTCATATCCAGAGGTGATAACTCATAGTCTACAAGCTGATCATCATCTTGAGCTTGTACAAACGGCTGATTTACAGCATGGTCATCATCGGCAGCAGCAAACACATCATCCATTTGAACAGAAGAACTTATCTGTCCAATATGCGCAGCAACATTCGCAGTTGAAGAATGAGCTGGCTGATCAGGGAGGTCCCACCAATTCCCCTCTCGGTATTTTCCCTCTGCACACCCTGACCAGGATCCCGTGATCGCTGGTCCCTAAGTACTAAACCCTCACTTCTATGGATGGCACCCTGGGAAGGTCCCGCCGGTTCTGGTTGGACCATAGATGCATGTTTTTCCCTATACTGTCTAACACACTTTACCCCCTGATCAGCATACGCAAGAAGTTCACTAAACAATGGAACTTCAGGAGCAAACACTGTTGGTGGATACCGAACAGATTGAAATGGAAACATCTTGGCTTTTGCAGAGTTGAGTCTTCTTGGGATCTCTTGATTATGCTCCATAGCACTAGCAATCAAAATACTAAGAAACCGAGGATACGCCAAATGATTAGGCTTCCGGCCCTTAAACTCGTGCATATCATGAAAGATTAGTGCTGCATAATCATAGTGTCGATTAAACAGCACTCCTTGGAAGAGCATAAACATTGACTGTGTGGCTGTGTCATGAGCTGTCTTCTTTCCAGTCAAGCAGCGATTGAGAATGGTGAACAATGTGTTGTACGTCGGTGGTAAGTTGGTCTTGTTGAAAGCAGAAGATGTATGCAGATCTCCCTGATATCCAATGGAACGTACACTTGCTAACGCTTCATCAAGACTATCAAAGGGTTCAAAGTGAACGGCTCCTGGTCGACTCGTGGCAGATGGAAACCCCAACAAATGACGGAATTTGTTAAGGCCAAAACTGATAGTAAAGTGATCTATCTTCGTCGTGTAGTAACATCGATCCTCGGTCTCATGAAACTCTAACGACTTCCACGCTTGTTGAACATAGATAAGAGGAACAGCTGCCTCTTTGGTCAATGGAACAAATAGAGGATGATGCTTCAAAATTTCGGCTATCACCGGAGCTCTGGTCATCGCGTGCACCGAGTAAACCACATTGTTCGACTTTTCCTCCAGGAATAGAGCAGATTGCAAAAGTTGTCGATCAGCTTCCAGATGAGGTTGATGCATGGAGGTGCGTTCGGATATAACATGTGGAATAGCCAGAGTCTCAGTGTCGGGAAAATCGTAGTCTGCCATATCTGAGAAATTTACAACTGATTAGATCTTTAAACAAAATATTATCACTTTATTCATTTTATTTATTTTTGAAAAAAAATGGATTTGAACCGAAAATCCATTAAGTGTGGGACTTGGAATTTTTGGAAAGAAATGATATGACCATGAATGTGGTATTATGAACTCAGTAAAGGTGCCCATTCCTATTTATGACACTTTCATTTTGATCAGTGAATTTGTTTTGGTGCATGTACAATCTAAACTGATCACGGTCCTACCCTAATATTGTCCATTATTCACTTTACAGAGTTCAATAATATCCATTGAATTGAAGGTCATGTGTGATCAAAGTAATAGTCCATCCAAGTCCACGTGATTCGAACAATGAATCATTCACACTCATGTTTTAAAATTGTTCATCAAGGATACAAACCCAAGTTATTTGAACCCCATATTAAAGATTAGTGTTTACAAAAACAAAGTAACTACTATCCTAATCGGTATATGATTATGAGTGAATACCTATAGGAATCGTAGAGACTCGGGAAACGGTTACAAATACACACACTAATACCTAATACAAGAAAATACTAAGTCTTCAGCTTCAAGGTTCTTCGCACGAGCAGAGAGGATCCAGAAAAATTGAATCGTTGATAGAAATGAAGTATTTATAGATGCTGAGATGATAATGATGAGAGAGCCACGTGTCATGTTCTTATTGGCTTGTTAGACTCGAGACCGCGTGAATATAGAACGACTCGAGATAAAATTGACATGGAAAGGACTCGAGATAGACTCGAGATAGACTCGAGATAGAACTTGGACACGCAAAGGACTCGAGATAGACTCGAGATAGATATCGAGATGCAATTCAACAATAAGCGGATGACACGTGTACACTCGAGATGGACACTCGAGATGCATTCGAACAGACTCGAGATACAGTGTAACACTTATCTTATGACACGTGGACACTCGAGACACGACTCATATGATTACACGTGGACACTCGAGATGCAACTCGAGATAAGCAGCACCCTTAAACTCATGCAACACTCGAGATAGACTCGAGACAAAACCGCACATGATACTCACATGCCACACACTCGAGATAGACTCGAGACATACATTCACGTGATTTATACTTGTAACACACTCGAGATAGACTCGAGATAGTTAACTCGTGAATAACACTTGACTCATACTCGAGATAGACTCGAGATAGCCTCTCACGTGACTCTCACTCGAGATATGCCTTCATGTGACTTCTACTTGCCTGACACTCGAGATAGACTCGAGATAGGCACGTACATGCCTTATACTGTCCTCACACTCGAGATTGACTCGAGATAGGCACTCGAGACATAAAGCTCCCCCTAAAATGTATAAACCATGCACTCCCCCTATACTTGAGCATACCTGATCCTTCTGAATGAATTTAAACACATACCAGTATGTGAAAAAATTAATACTCCCCCTGAACTGTTGCAAGCACTTGAAACAAATATTAGTAAACACAGACATATGTAATATAATACTGAGGAAAAAGAGACACAAAAGAACAAGAAAATTAAAAAGAAGGAAATAACAAACAGGTAAGTAATAAGAGATATTCAGAATACAAGAATATACAATAGCATACGCAAGTGTATACTAAAGTAGTCTGAATATACACCATTACATACTGTAAGCTATTTAAACCTTTTTATCAATCATACCAAGTCTAGAGATTAGAAACTTGAAACGTTTCTCATCCAAAGCCTTGGTAAATAAATCAGCAAGCTGATATTCAGTGTTAACAAAATACAGTTCTATGTTCTCTTTTCCACATTATCTTTCAAAAAATGATACTTGATGTCAATGTGTTTGGTTTTGGAATGCTGAACTGGATTGGCAGAAATAGCAATAGCACTCTTGGAGTCACAGTATATAGGGATTTTCTTATAGACAAATCCATAATCCCTTAACTGAGTTTGCATCCATAATACCTGAGAACAGCAACTTGCCGCAGCAACATATTTAGATTCAGCTGTTGAAGTAGATACACACTGTTGTTTCTTTGATGCCCAAGAGACTAACTTGTTTCCCAATAACTGTATATGACCCGACGTGCTCTTTCTGTCCATGTTACACCCACCATAATCAGCATCAGAATATGCTTGAAGTTCAAAACCAAGTCCTTTAGGATACCACAATCCATAATATGGAGTGCCTTTCAAGTATCGAAATATACGCTTAACAGCCGCCAAGTTTGATTCTTTGGGTTTGGCTTGATACCTTGCACAAACACAAGTTGCAAACATGATATCAGGCCGACTAGCAGTGAGATACATCAGAGAACCAACCATGCCTCGATAAGTACGAAGATCGACATCCTTGCCCTCATGATCAGGTCCAATTTTGTTACCGGTGGCCATTGGAGTTCCAATAGAGTTGCAAGTTGACATATCATACTTCTTTAACAGATCAAAAATATATTTTGCCTGATTAATGAAGATGCCATCAGAGAATTGTTTCACTTGCAGACCAAGAAAGAAATTAATCTCACCCATCATGCTCATCTTAAACTCTTGTGTCATGATTGTTTCAAACTTTTTGCACAGTTCTTTGCTCGTGGACCCAAAAATAATATCGTCTACATACACTTGAATAACAACAATATGATCTCCTTCTTTCATAATGAATAAGGTTGAATCGACTGAACCTTTCTTAAACCCTTTGGAGAGAAGATATGTTGATAACTCTTCATACCAAGCCCTTGGAGCCTGTTTCAACCCATAAAGAGCTTTATCAAGTACATAAACATAATCTGGATGATCTGGATCAACAAAGCCCTCCGGTTGAGTAACATATACTTCTTCTTTTAGATGTCCATAAAGAAATGCAGTTTTAACATCCATCTGAAAGACAGTGAAGTCTTTATAAGCAGCATATGCCAAAAACATCCGAATAGCTTCTAATCGGGCAACTGGTGCAAACGTTTGATCATAATCAATTCCTTCTTGTTGTCGGTATCCCTTAGCAACAAGTCTTGCTTTATTCCGAACTATGATACCATGCTCATCTTTCTTGTTTTTGAACAACCACTTAGTATCAATAATGGACTTATCAGCAGGTCTCTTTACCAACCGCCACACCTTGAGTGCAGAAAATTGATTTAATTCTTCCTGCATGGCTGTTACCCAGTCTGAATCTTGCAAAGCATCAGAAACACGTGTTGGTTCAGTGTCAGACAAAAACACTGAAAAATTGCATTCATTAGCAGTGGCAGCTCGGGTCTTGACAGTCGATGTAGGATCACCAATTATCAACTCAATTGGATGACTGCGAGTCCATTTAACTGAATGAGGTAACGGTGTCTGATCATTGACTGAAGCAGGTTCAAGAATATCCACAGACGAGGACACCGAAGGCTCTTCAGGAATCAAGATAGTAGATGGCACTGGAACCTCAGAAGAACCATTTAGAGTAGATGGAGAAGTAACTGGATCAGCAGATGTGGATGACTCAGGTATGGTGGATGACTCAGGTATGGTCACTGGGGATGATTCAGAAGACGGAGAATCAATTTGAAGATCAATCGGAATAGATGAAGTCATTTCCGAATCAGATGATGAAGGAAGAGATAGTGAATCAAGTGCATTCCCTGTAGATGAAGAAGTAGCATGAGAAAAATCATCATAAACAGATTGAAACAAAAAATCAAGATAAGATGCTTGAGACAACTCAGGGGTTACACTCTGATCTTGATTTGAAGATTCTGCATTCACAACATGATTAGTACTCGAAGAAGATGAACAATCATAAGATAATTCAGTAATTGGATCAAAGCGAACATTGATGCTTTCAGATACCACCCTTTTCTGTTTATTAAGTACCCTGTATGCGATAGAAGACTCAGAATAGCCAACAAAAATTAACTCATCCGACTTAGGTCCAAACTTACCCCTATTCTCAGATTCATTTAAAACAAAACACTTGCAACCAAACACTTTAAAGTGTCCGACTGAAGGTACACGACCAAACAAAATATGATAAGGGGTTTTTCCAAATCTCCTATTGATTATTGAACGATTTTGTGTGTAACAAGGAGTATTAACCGCTTCAGCCCACAAGTATTGAGGTAGTTGACTTTCAGCAAGCATTGATCTAGCAGCCTCAACAAGAGTACGATTTCGCCGTTCAACTACCCCATTCTGTTCCGGAGTTCGTGCAGCAGAAAATGTTTGAGTAATACCAAAAGTATTATAAAAAGTTTTAAGAACTATATTTTTGAACTCCGTCCCATTATCAGTTCGAACAGTTTGGACTGGAAGGTTAAGTTGTACTTGAACAGCTTTAATGAAATTGATAATAAGAGATGAAGTTTCATCTTTAGATTTTAAAAACTTTGTCCAAGTATATCCTGAAAAATCATCAACAATAACCAGAATATATTTACGACCAGCCAAACTCTGAAACTTCATAGGGCCACACAAATCCATATGCAACAAACTCAAAGGAGATTTTGATCCTTGTTCAGGTTTGGGAGGATGAGATGCACGTTTCATTTTGCCTTTTTCACATCCAGGGCACATTTCCTCTTGTTCAAATTTAATCATTGGAATTCCAGATACAAGTTGATGTTTAACAATTTTGTCAATGTATCTAAAATTCAAATGAGATAATCGTTTATGCCATAAGACAGCTTGTCTTAAAGAGGATCTGGTAATAAAACAGGGTGACATATATTGTAACTGATGTTGTAGTCTAATTGTGTAGAGATTTGTTCGTCGAGAACCAACTAACAACTCTCTACCTGCTTCAGTTCTGACAACACAACGTCTTTTCTTAAAGTTTACCTCCAAGTCTTTATCACAAAATTTGCCAATACTGAAGAGATTATGATTTAGACCAACAACATGAGCCACATTCTGAATAGTAATATCTTTGCATACAATGTCACCATGACCAACTACAGGAGCTAATTCATTGTTACCAAACTTTACAGATCCGCCATATTCTTCTGTATAATTGGACAGGATCTCTTTCCTTCCAGTCATATGTTTGGAGCACCCGGAATCAAGGTACCACTTATGACTGGCCTGCAATAATTACAATCAAGTAGATTTAGGAACCCATTTAAAAATGGGTCCTGGAACTGAAGAATTTTTATATACTTTTGAAATTGAATCCCAAAAGTATTTGATTCCTTTACGCACTATTGATTTTCGAAATGGAACGAAGTTAGAGACAGAAGAATGAAGATCAGAAGAATTAATGAACGCAGTATGAGTTTCATCCATGTGTTGAGAATTTGAAGAAGTTGAAGAAATCACTGTAGCCTTTTTATTTATCATTGTAGTATGAAAAGGTACATGACTCTTATTGAAAAAGAAATGACTCCGTCTATTGTTAGGAGTAACAACATTAGATGAAAACTGCATACTAGAACTATCCTTTCTAGATCGACTCCTTGGCTTCTTCTTCTGTCTTTTCTTCGATGCATGAACTACACGTTCTGCAGATACATTAGCACAAATATCAAATGGCTTAGGCTTAGCATGAGAAGTCTGACTTTGTATACAAGCTGGCTTAGATTTCTCAGGAGTGTTAACAGAGATAATTTTCTTTTTCATATCAATTTGCTTTTGAAAGTGACGCAACATTGATTTAACACCCTGAGTAAATCTTATTGACTTGAGATAACTTTCAGTTACAGCAGGAGACACTATCTTTTGACTTTTACCAGCATAATGTAATCCTTCTTCATAAACAGACAGTCTTTCAACAAGTCTGTCATAGCTTTTTGTTAACGAAGTACATTTGCTAAACCAAAATTTTGAGTCACATTTTTGACGCGCAAGCTCTACTCTTAGTTGATTTATGGTATTCTCAACCTGTTTCTTGTAAGATTCATGTTTCTTGATTAAACAAGTAATTTCATTTGAATCAGAATTATCTGAACTGTTCAGAGAAATAGAAGAAGATGATCCATGAGAGTTCTGAGATGTACTTGTATTCTGAGGTTTAGATGTTTCAGAAATAACAGGCTGTGTATCATCATCTGATTCCAACTGATATGGTTTCACAACATCAGTTGAAGACATAGCTGATGGTTCCTTATATTCCACATATCCATCAGATGTGACAACTCTAAAAATCTCTTCTTGAAAATCATCTAAACCATCAGAATATATTTTTGAAAATGACTTCTGATTTATAGATGAATCCTTAGATGCAGAATCACTTTGAGAATCTGGTATGTCAAAACTAGAATTTGACACTGAAGACACTAATTCATTTAGTATTTCAGAGACCAAAACATTTGAATCAGTTTCAGAAGAATTCCAAGTTAAAAAATTCTTATTTTTAGAAAGAAGAATTTCATTTTGTTCTGATAACTCTTTAATTTTTCTTTCTAACTCAGAAATCTTATCTTCAAGTTCTAGTGTCGGAACATATGGTTTTAGCATACCATCATATTCACATTGTGATTCTGACTGTAAAAACATTTCAGAAGAATTCACTGTAGTAGGTGACTTGATTCTCAAATTTTCAGAACTATAAACAAATTTAACTCTATGATATTTGTCACCATGATATAATGGATCATGCTTCTTTATTTCTTGCATCTCAGAAAATTATTCTTTCATTTCAAAACCTTTCAAGATTGGAAATCTAGCACTCATTCGTAAATCAGTTAGATTGTAAAATACAGGTTTTTCTTCTAAGGCCTTTTTCAAATATTGAGGATTTTTAAAACCCAGACCTTCTTTGGAAAATAAATCTCTATCTGCATAAGGTTTGTTTAGAAAAAATGTATGCTCAGACTGTCCAATCTTGTAAAGTTTAAAATTCAATTCTGAAATTGTTTTGTTTAAAGAAGTAACATTATCTTTTTCTGATGTTAAACTAAGAGTTAGAAACTCAATTTCTGACTTCAAAATCTTATTTTGTTGTTTCAGATTCTCAAGTTCATTTACTGACTCATTCAGCTTTTCAACAGTAGAGGAAAGACTATCTCTTTGTTGAATTAATTCAGTAATTTCTTGATTCTGCTTAGAAATGACAATTTCCAGTTCTTGATTTTTCATGTGAATCGGATTTGTCATTTCTAGCAGTTTATTTTTATACTCAATAAATTTAGAGTCAGTTACCATGAGTGGATCTGAAACTTCTGCTTCTGCTTCCTCTTCATCAGACTCTTCTTCCATCAGTCCCATGAAACACATTTGGGCCTGATCCTGAATATCAGACACATCCAGCCATTCTTCATCATCTGCCATTAGCACCAACCCTTGTTCCTGCTTTTCTGCCAATTCTAGCTTCTTTCTAAGAATCTCAACTTTGGACATCTTTGCTGGACAAATCCTTGCTACATGACCCTTCTTTCCACATTTAAAACATGTGATATTCTCATTTTTCTTCTTCTCATCTGCAACCTCAACAACTTCTTTTTCTTCCTCTACTCCTTTTGGAGCATATTTGTCTATATATGTACCTTGATTTATTGGAGCATACATCTGACCTTGATTTTGATTACCACTTCTGATTAAACTCCTTCCTCTTGATGCAACCCTTCTATTATTAGAACCTGATCTATTATAGTATTTCTTTTTGTAGGCTTCTGTCAAAGTTAACAAACTTTGGAACATCAAGTCTCTTTCTTCATCCTCACTTTCTTCTTCATTCTCATCATCATCCACTTCAAACACTTTTGCCTTACCCTTCTTGATAACATTCTTTCCTCTCTTTCTGTCAGTTAATAGTGCAAGAGATTCTTCTTCAGCTTTTTCTTTCTTCTGTCTTTCCAATATAGCTTCTTCAACCTCTTCTTCGAATAGCTTCAAATTCTCAAAAACTTCATACACTTTGAGCTCATTTAGTGCTTTATGTTGTTTAACAAACCTTGTAAAAGGTTTCCAGTCCAAAGAAAGATTGTTGATGAACTTTACACTGAAATCCATTTCAGATCTATAAATTCTGTTCTTCTTCATGTCATTCATTAAGATGACAAATCTGTCATATGCATCTTCTAACGATTCACCATCCTTCATCTTGAAGTTTTCATACTTGTCCATCAGAGTTGTAATCCTCAACTGGTTTCCTACTTTGGACCCTAACATAATCTTTTCAAGCTGATCCCAAATGGATTTTGCCGAATCATCATAACTATCAAGCTTTCTATATATGTCATTAGGAATAGCTTGAATTAAACAATTCTATGCTTCCAAGTCTATCAAGTATTGAATTTTCTCAGCCTCATCCATCTCTTCAACCTCTTTCACTACTGTTATTCCATTAACCACATGTGTAGGCAATGGTTTGGCTCCATACTCAATGGATTTTAAGATCATATTGCCTTTCTCTTTTCTCTTTATGAACAGTCTGAATCTGGCCACCCATAGCTCATATTCGTCTTTGAACAACACAGGTACTTTAGACTCAGAACCCATTGCCAAATCTTCCCTTTTGTTCATTAGATTCATTCTGATTTAGGATCTTTTCTACTAATTTTCTCAGATTCTCAACTTTCAGATGTCTCGAGTGTGAATAGTGACACTCGAGATGTTAACAGAAACTCGAGATACTGTCTCGAGTGAAATACACTGTCTGCTTGAAAAACTGTCTCGTGTGAGTTGAACAGTACCACACGAGATGCTGTCTCAAGTGTGTTGAACAGTGTCACTCGAGATGATGTCTCGGGTGATGAACAGTGTCACTCGAGATGATGTCTCGAGTGATGAACAGTGTCACTCGAGATGATGTCTAGAGTGATGAACAGTACTACTCGAGATGATGTCTCGAGTGTTTCCACGCTTTTACAAAACGACAAACACACGAATTCTCTTCCTTGTCTTCTACTCCAACTAACACCTCGTGACTATGACTCGAGATGTAACAAACTCACGACTCGAGATAGCTTTTGAAGTCACGAGACATGAAAAATGAAGTCACGAGACATAATACACTCGAGACATATGAAGATACACATACTCGAGACATATGAAGATCATGCTTTTCTCAAATTTCTAACTAAAAACACTTCAATTTTACCACAAATTCTATCTTAATCTTGTGCTAAAACACTCAAATATCACTCTAATCCATGAATTCAGACATGAATTCATGAAAAATTAATCAAAACTCTTCAAATCTTCATAAATCTTCATGAACCTCCATTGATGACTATCTTTAAAGCTTCAAATCTTCAAATCTTTACTTTAATCCATGAGAATCTTCATCAAAAATGTAGTAGATCCTGCTCTGATACCAATTGTAAGTGTGAATGAATCCAAATCTAACACAATCTTATCAAGATTGAGTTAGAAACTCAAGAACATTCAAGAACAAAATGTAGAGAGAGAAAGATGTAGAGAGAAAGTCACAAGTCTATGTCATTCCAAATGATACGTCCAAGCTACAATACAAAGGCATTGGGGCTTTTATACCCCAACCCTAGGAAATAGAAAGTTACACATTAGGTCCCTCAACTTCTATTATAAACACTACATTAACACTTTACATTAGGAAACATAATGAAATCAAATATTTATAAGACTAGATGAATGACTATGATTGGTTTGTATAGTCTGTTAGAATTGTGTGGTTTGTAATTGCAACCAACCCTATAACTTTTTTTTTTCTTCATATAAGAGGTGTAGAAGTCTAAAGTATTATTTCATTTCTCTTTTTTAAAAGGAGGTGCTGAAGTATGAAGGTTAAATCAGTAAGACTGTTTATTTTGTAAAGTGAAAAATGTTTGAATATGTACAATTGTCTATTTTATCCCTAATATGTAAATTCAACTTACATGCGTCAATTGAAGTGAGCACGACATGACATAACGAAAAAAAGAATAAAAAAAAGGATGTTGGCAGATTTGTGAGACTGTGAAGTTATAATCATATCTCATACAATGAAGCCTCGATTTAAATGATTTAGGATGTTCTGGAAATTCAATACACATATCTACAATCTTCGTGTTTTGCATTTTTGTAATTTCGGGTTGTATCTAGCTAAAACCGATATTGAATTCAAAAGAATAGCCCTGAACAAAAATAAGAGGTGATTAAGTGGCTAGTTATCACTTAATTATTCAAAGGACATTAACGGTTAAGAGAAGTCGAATTTGAGCCTTCAAAACTGTAGCAAGAAAGTGTTGACTATGATCCTTACGACTTACTTCTGAGTCATATGGAATTAAAGAAACGAGATGATTTTCAATGGGAGGATGAAAAACGCAAAGGAAAATACTAATTGGATTCAATATTACACATGATATTGTATTAAGGTGAGAGTTAAAAATGGTAGAAACATTTGTTGGTAAGTCAACGCGACCTAGTCAGCTAACTGGGTTGCATACGCCTGCTCTACCTTCATATCTGCCTTGCGTTTCCGTTAAAGCTCTAACTCTGCTTGATAGCGCTTTAACTGCGTTTCTATCCTTTGAAGATTCTCTCCCAACTCATTTACCTATATGATATGACATTTGACACATAATCAACAATTGTTGGCTACCAAAATTAAGTTATGACAATTAAGATGTATAAATAATTGATGTGTATACCTTTAGATGAGAATACAGACCAACCGCTACTGATATATACACTCCCTCGTTACAACATAATGGGAATTTCGGCTCGTGCCAAACCCAAAAAGACGACACTTCCTTTGTCCTTTGGTACTCTGCTCACAGAGCGACCTCATCAATCGGAGGGTCGTCGGAACTTGGGCTCGAAATCAAACCAGGAAAAGGAAAAATTATAGAACATGAAATCAAATTCTAAAATCCCTAAAATCAAACGCAAAATGTTGGGTGCAAAATCGGATTGTATCCGAGATCACAAGATGGTGCTAAAGTTGAAGTCAAAGGCAAAGTCAAAGTGGGCAACAAAGTCAAAGTTTACTTTTATTGTTTTAGTCCTTTGTAATAGTTTTGTATTGTTAGGGTAGTTTGTGTAATTCTTGTAAACCTAGAGGGTTTGAGTGTTTGGGTATAAATACCCAAAGTGTGTAGTTTGAAAGTAGGGAGAACATGCATGTACGTATCATTGTAAAGTGAGATTGATTGAGAGAGTCATTGTGCTTAAGTGTGTGTGTTCTTGGTGTGTTTAGTATGTGTAAACTTTGATCCAAGAATCAATACATATGGCTTCCTAAATCATTCTCCAATTGATTGCATGTTGATTAGAACTTGAATCTGGAACAACAAGTGGTATCAGAGCTGGAAATTCATTGAAAATTGGTATGATTTCTTGAGTTTTTTATGTGTTTTGAACTTGGGGTATTTTGAGTTTTGATGTTCTTCATTTGATCATGATTTGGATCTGAATTTGATTGCTTGTGGTTAAAATGATGTTTTTACTGTGTTAGGAAGTGATTTAGAGTCAAAATTTGGTGATTTGAGCAGTAATTTTTGAGTTTTTTTATCTTCTGCTCGGTTTTTGCTCGTTTTTCCGAATTCTGTTCATATTTTCCGAATTGGAATATTCATAAATTCCAAATCGGAAAATACAAGTTTTCCGAATCGGAATTTTGAAGTTTTCCGAATCGGGAAATTTTTTGGATTCGGAAATTGTGTTCGAAGTTAGTTTTACTCATTTTCCGACTTGGTATTAGTCAAATTTCCGATTCGGAAAACATCATTTTCCGATTCGGAAATTGCCCAAATACCAACTCGAATTTTTCTCGGAACTCTTTCAAGTTTATCTTTTCCGATTCGGAAAACTACCTTTTCCGATTCGGAAAATTGAAAAATCCGAATCGGAATATAGTGTTTTCCGAATCGGATTAGTTTAAGCAAAAAAAAAAAAAGAGTCTGGGAGCGTTTTTCGGGCGTTTTTTCACGTTGACTTTCTTAGACTTCTTATCTGATTCTACGGTGAAAAAGTTCAGTCATTTTTAAGAAGGTCATTTTTTCCCGAAAAATACCGGTTTTTCCGAGATTTTGGTGATTTCCGAGAGGTTGAGTTTTTGGACTAAACTTTCAATTTCGCAGTGAAAATCAACTTTGAAATTTTTGAAAAATATTTTTTCTCGGGATTTCACTAATCACCGGTTGACTTTTTAGTTGACTTTTTGACTTTTATCACTAACCTTTACCTTGATCAAAAGAAGTGTTCCGATTTGCATAGCTCCAGCAGTTCAGAAGAAATCTATCAGTTTCAGTGAATTATCGATCATTTTCAAGTTCTATTTTCGTATTAGTCAAGATGACAGAGCTAGTTGACTATCATACATTATGGAAGAATTATATGACATACAGTCAGCGTGTCTTTGAGCTAAACCAGGAAAATCTAAAGTTGAGTTCTGACAAATCTTTGTTAGAAATGAAGATTGTGGATTTAGAAAAGTTATTACAGAGTGAAAAAGGGCAAGAATCGGAGATTTCAGAATTGTCAAAACAGATAACTGAGCTTCAGCAAAGTTTATCTATATCAAATGCTGAAAAGGCTGATCTTCTTATTAAAGTTACTGATCTTGAAGAGTCACTTTCTAATGAAAGAAGTTTAATTACAAGTTTGAAAATTGATTTGCAAAATGAGCATGATGAAATGTTAAAACATTCTTTTGGAAATGCTCAAAACTTAAAACTTGTAACTTCTTTGAGGAAAGAAAATGAATGTTTGCAAAAGAAAGTTCATGAATTAGATGAAGATAAGAAAGTTGTTGAAAACAAACTTATATCTTCTCATTCGAGAGTGATAGAACTTTCAAATCAAGTGAATGATTTTGAGAAAATCGTGATCATCGAGAGAAGTAACTTTGAGAAAGAAAGACGAGCTTTTGAAGCTAAGATTGGTGAACTTTCTTTGAAGATATCAGTTTTTGATGAGCAAAAAGAAAACAAGATTTTCAAAGAGTTTTCTGAATCAACATGTTATGTTAATTGTTGTTATGATGATGATGATTCCAACTCTTATGATGGAATGAATGTTTTTTATTCTCTTGAGTCTTGTACTGATTCTTGTACCAACAAGAATAATGTTGTGGATAGTGAGTTGGTTAAATTTGAAAAGATGTTACAAGATGAGAGAAAAGTGTTTGAAGAAGAGAGAAAGGTTTTTGAGAATGAGAGAAAATCTTTTGAGTTGAAAAGCGACAAACTTTCAAAGAAGATTTCTAATTTGGAGAGACAGATTGTGAATGAGAGAAAAGATTTTGAGAAAAAGAAGAATGTTTTTGAAAGTCAGAAGAAAGATTTGAAGAAAAAGTCTCTTCGTGTTGAAAGAGATAGACATGTTGCATTTGAGTTTGAGAAAGAGAGTGAAAGTTTTGAAAAAGAAAGAAAATCTTTTGAACAAAAGAGTGTTCTGTTTAGGAAAAAGATTGCTGATTTAGAAGTGCAACTTTCAGATGAAAGAAGTTCTTTTAAAAGATAAGAACACCTTTTAAAATGTGAGATAAAAGGTTTTGAGCAACTGATTGTTGAATTAAAGAAACAAATCTTTGAGAAGAATGATTTTAAAGAGGAAAAGAGAGTTTTTGAGATGGAAATAAGGAAACTTACACGAAGCTTATCTGAATTGTCTTCTGAAATCATGAAAGAACAGATTATAAGTTCTAATCTGAAAAAGAAACTTGATGAAACAGTTGAAGAAAAGAATCTTTTATCTGCGATGATAAAAGATCTTGAAGATATTGTTTTCAAAGTTAATTTGAATGAACAAAAGAGTCCTGATGTTATAGTACAATCACCTTATGTTGATTATGCTGATTCTGACTGTTCATTCAAAACTGCTCCAAGTTCTCTTCAAGCTGATGTTTCTTCAACAAAAAGTTTTACACCACGTAATCAGATTCGTCCTTCTAATCTATTCTATGATCATCGGATTGATGGTTCAGGTAAGAATCATTCCAAGAAAGGTAAGATAGGTAAGTTTGTTTGGAGAGTTAAAGGGTCTACACCAAAGTTAGATAAACCAAAGTTATTTGTTCCCATACAAAATGTTCAAAAGAACAATGTGTTTAAAGCTAAATCTTTTGTTAAATCTGATCCAATTTATTCTGTAAATCATGTGATCAGATTATCTCAAAAGAAAAGATGTTGTTCTTACTGTGGAACAAATAATTTTGTTCGAAAAGAATTGTCGGAAAGTTGGTATGGTACTTATAATATTCCGAATTATAAACCAACTTCTTTTAACAAAAGAGGATCCACTTTCAAGTGGATACCAAAATCTGTATGATTTTGTTTTTGCAGGTCCCCATATCTTTAATGCATTATTCAAGGGGGAGAATCTGCAATCAAATGGCTTCTAAACATCCAGTTTAGGACCCGATCTTCAATGTACGTATGGCTTCTAAACATTCAGTTTAGGACCCGATCCTCAATGTTCAAGGTATTCTTCTTACTTTTAAGAAGAAATTTCAATGTCATTATTTGATTATCCATTTGAGGGGGAGTTCTTAAAAAGAGATATCATTTTTAGGGGAGTGTTCAAAGTGATATTATTTTTAGGGGGAGTGTTCCCATAAGCTTTTAATGCTTACATATCTGAAAGACGAACAACTTTCAGGTATGAAAAACCTTTTTAAATGTTCACACTCACTTCTCGATTCTCAAATGATTTTTCGAATTAGAAGTGTGATTTTAAATGTTTTCATATCATGATGAGTTGACGGATATTTTCTAACCGTGTGTTTCCAAAGATTAATACTTGTGTATTATCTTTTCATATACTTTTCAAGTATTCTTACACACCGGTTTAGCTTCTTTTGTCTTAGTTATTACCACGTCTCTATATGACCATATTTTTCGGTGGTAATACACTCGCTTGATATTTCCTCATTGTACTTCATCGTTTATTTGATTGGATACGTTCTTCAATGTTATATCTGTTGGGTTTTCGTGGGTATCCTCGGATCAAACTGACTCGAGGATTATCTTAGATCTATCGAACCTCGCTGGTTTGATATATCTCGTGGGTTAATCAAACTGATAAAACCTATATGATCAAAACACGCTGTTTTGATCTTATTTGTGCGGAAGCGATAAAAGCTAAAAACCCATTAAGCCTAATGATCTTTAATCGTTACAGTTTTTAATCCTATTATTGGTTTAGATCAATTTACCTGGTTGCTTGAGAATAGATCCACCAATGATCGACCAGCGAACGTCCCTCTAGTAGGACTGTATGAAACCCGAACAAAAGAAAAACTGGAATCCGACCCGGGGGGGGTGTGTTCGGCGCCGGTGGAGAGAGAGAGGAGAGAGAGGAAACTGAGAACTGGTTTTTCTTAATTGAAAGCTTGTTGTTTTTTCCTTAACCCATAGGCTTTATTTATATGGAGGAAAAATACAGTTTGTATGGAATCCAGTTTCCTTATAATAATTATCTCAAATCCTTTCCTTATTTAATTAGCTGGAAAAGAATTTGCATACGATAATTACGATTATATATATTTATCTAATATATATAAAAAACTTATTAATTAACTATTATATATTTATTTATCTAATAAATATATAATATCCTAATTAATTAATAACCCTCCAACTTTGGTAATCCTGACTGAAATTACCCAACTGATTTATAATACACTATTATAAATCCTAACTCTCCATTTCGGGGTTTCATCTAACTTGTTCGACTTATAGGTCCTCACAGGTGTGACCCTCAAGTGTCTTGTAACATTGGATGTGTAATCACTTGGTTTGTCAACTCTGCACATAATTCCTAACAGACTCCCACTTGTGCAAGTTGGCAATACCACCTTTGATTATACGGACCTAAGGAGGCCCCTAGACAGGCACTTAGGGTGACCAGGTTACAAGAACTCTTATACCCAGACTGGTGATATAAACATTCCGTGTGGAATTGGTATCTATGAAACTACTGTTCATTGATTGGGTATATCTTGGCTTTTCCCTTTGCATCGCGATATCTCATCTGTGAGTATGAGCTTGGAAAATGTCAACTCTAAATACTCATGATTCTGTTTTCTTGATTATCTGACTTTCACTGATAGGTAAACGACAAAGAACTAATCAGTTCGTTTGGGCATGGCCATGCACTTCATCAGTATACTTAGTCAGTCAAGATGGGCCCAGAAATATCTCTCTTCTGAGAAGAGGTGCAAATCCCATCTTGCATATCTGCCTTTAATACCACGGCTTCCGCTGAATCTAGTTATACCCTTTATAGCCACCCTGTTACGGCGTAGCGGTTGAGTGCACTAAGAATTCAGTAGTCCTCATGATGTCAAATCAGATACCTCAGGTGATAGGGACAACCACTGTGAGATTTACTTATGACTGCTTCCAAGAAGTAATCTCAACCGCGGATCACGTCCGATATTTGCTACTCTATCAAATATCTGTGCAACTTTTAGTCTACAACGCTTGTAGCTGTTATTCTGCAACTGATCATAACTACCTAAAAGTTCACAATGACTTTAACACCTTATCATGCTCCCACAATGATAAGTTGTCACGGACAGATTTTGAATGAAAACTGGAGACTAGTTTCATTCCTGGATATTTTAAAACATGCAAAATGTGAAAGCGATAAAGAAATCAATTTTGTATAGTCCACATTACACGCTGTAATGATAACAAAATCAAATATCTTTTCTTTAATAACTTTCATAATATCTATTTAACGTTTGTTAGATACTGGTCTAAAATGAAGTATCACCTATCTTCAGTTTTAAACCCTTTGATTAAAGTTTACCATTTTAATCAAAGTGATAACCAAAAGGTACAAGTCTGTTTATAGGATCTACTTGTATCTGCTAATTATTGTTTTGCAAACACCTCACAATAACTAGACTTTTATCATATTCCATGAACTCGGAGACTTGGACTAACTTCCAGTTCCTGAATATGTAAAACTGCAACTTTCCTTAGTTGCTGTGTAGATGAATGATTTCTACCTGAAATCAGATTCCATTTGCAAGTTTTGGCAAATCTACTGGAATCCTATATTTTAATCCAACACCTTAATTATTGATTTTAAAGTCAGTCATGACCTTTGTTTCATGGGTCTTGAAACTTTTATCCTTTTAACTAAAAGGGTAAATTATATCTTATGAATTCTTATCCTACCTGGATTTATGAATTCCGAGATATATCAATAATTATGTCTTTTATTCTTTTATCTCAGACTAGATAAAGAATAAATTGGGCTCCCACTTACTTGCATAAAAACTAACTATTACTCAAAATTATACTATTGACTTAGTCAAAACTTTGATTAGTCAATTCTAATTTTAAGTAATGAACCTTGAGAATTTCCCTTTTATGAAACTCAACTGGATTTGGTCAAATCCTAATTCCAAACCTTGGAATCCTTCTAGTTTCATAAATACTGTTATTAACGCCATCTGAGTTAATATCCTAAATTCTCCTTTTAAAACATTTGAATAAAACTTGATCAAACTTGATTAGTTAATTCTTGAGAATTTCTTTTATAAAACTTAACTGGATTTGGTCAAATCGTAATTCCAGAACTTGGAATCTTAGTTTTATAAATGCTGTTATTAACGCTATCTGAGTTAATACTTTTGATCACAAAACTATTATTCATAAATGTTTTATTCTCAAAACGCATTCCTATAGAATCTCGTGTGTTTTGATAGTTTTTATACAAATTACTTCAACTTCATTAAAGTAATTATAACAGGCATCAACTAGGATCTTACAGATATAAGAATATCAGGCACAATCAGATATTTCTATGTCAAGACAATAATTTTTGAAAATAAAACCATGAAATTATAAAATATAATTATCCAAAAATGTTTAAAACATAAACCCCCAAAAATAATTGTTTTAAAACTATAAATTCAAAAAAATGTCTTGACTTAAATCATCTCGTACTTAAGATCCTCGGCAACTCCTGGGCACTTCACTTCATTTCTGACCTCCTGCAATAATCATTTGCTCTAGGTATCAGTATACTTGTAAGCTAACAAGTAAGAAGTGACAAAACAAAGCAATCATAAATTTTTCTGAGGTTTACATACCTGCTTCATGACGCTTAGGGCAGTTTTGCCTCCAATGACCGATCTCATTGCATATAAAGCAGCGATTCTCGGTCCTAGCTTTGTTTGGCTTAACCTTCTTGCCCTTGCCCTTGCCTTTGCCTTTCTTGGGTGCACTCTGGATGGCCTGGACTGGTCCTTTTCCTTTACTGGTGCTAGCTTGCCCATTCTTCTTTTTAACCCCTCCGTCTTTCACCATCAAGACATCCTTAGTCTTGTTCTTGTTCCCCATATTCAGTTCAGCTGTCTTTAGCATGGAGTGTAACTCAGCTATAGTTTTCTCCATGTTATTCATATTGTAATTGACTACGAAGGGCCTGTAGTCTTCTGACAGTGAATTGAGTATGGTGTCTGTTGCTAGCTGCAACGGAACAGGATGACCAAGCCTCTCCAGATGATCTAAGTGCCGTTTCATTTTCATGACATGGTCACTTACTGATGTCCCTCTTACCATCTTGCACTCATTGAATGCTTTGGTGGCATCGTAGCGCTCTGTACGAGCCTGAGTCTGAAACATGTCCCTCAGCTGGCGGATCATGTCATAAGCATTTGTATTTATGAGCCCTGCTTGCAGATCTGGGCTCATAGTTGCTAACATCAGACAGGCGACATCAAGGAGATCATCCGAGTGCTTCTTGTGGGCATTTCCGGCAGCAGCCGGAGCGTTTGCCGGAGGTGCCTCCCCAAGTGGCTCTTCAAGCACATACCACTTTCTCTCATGTCTGAGCACAATCATCAGATTGCGCTCCCAGTCGAGAAAGTTAGAGCCGGTCAACTTATCCTTCTCTAGGATAGAGCGGAGGGAAAGATTGTTAGTGCTGGTAACAGTGCTTGCCATCTACACAAAATAAAACTTTTGGTCTTAGCAACTGTAAATAGACTAATTTCCAATAAAATATCAATAAACCCTTAAATGATCAATTTATTGGACTAGGATCCTTATTTCATACGTCCTGATGTGCGTAATGTTCTTGCTCCACCAGACCCGTATTTATTTCGGTAGGTAAGGACTTTTACCAATCATGTCTAGCTGACATGACTCCTAGATCTTTTCGGGACCATGGCAACTACCTGTGCATGTTTTAGTCCCTCTTAGTGCTTTTTGGCTCGGTACCACCCGGTGAACATTATAGTACCAAAACAGATCTCACCATTTTGGGGACCTGATCACTATACTCTGGCCGGTACCACCCGGAGATAATTCGCAGAGTTATGTAACCCCTCCAGCTTCAGTTTGAACACAGACATTGAATGTGTGATCACTTACAATGCCTATGTACTTTACGCCGAAGGTGCCCCTTGATGGGTTGCACTACTGATCCATGATTTTTGGGGTTTTGAAAAACTTTTACTTCCAGGCTTTTGAAAAACTGATTGTTATAAAGGCTACTTATGTTTTAAACTAATTGTTTCAAACATACACGTAATTTTAAAACCAACTGTTCTAAAATCATTTGCTAATCTAAAACTAACTGTTTTAATAGCACATCTAGTTGATTAAAACTAACTGTTTTTGTCAACTCTGCCTTTTATATAAAACAATCATCTATAGGTTTTTAAATCAAAAACTATCGTTTTTGAAAAGTTTAACGAAACTAAAACCTATATTCCTTTTGTGATATAAACTAGTTTTAAAGTAATAATTCTGTTTAAAACTATTAACATGCAAGATATCACAAATAATTAATCAACCATGCAATTAATCAAATAATCACATAACGACTAATTATAGTTTTTGCCAACGTTTCCTAGGGACCAGTAATGACCTATTCTACTAAAAAACTTTAAAAACCTCGCGTAGCTCCCACTGGCCTCGCCATGTTTTGTTAGTACTCCGGTAGTGATGAAGTAGCTCCCACTGGCCTCGTCATCCCGAAAGAATAAAACAAATTTCTATCCTAAGGTCATTATTACATAAGGGGTTGCAAGTGGCACGCAGGCCTCCCCATAAATATGTCAAGGGTCTAGGTTGGTAAAACACTATAATAGATATATGTGTAAAATCAAACTGAAATCCATATATCAAGCTCAAGCAATTACGTAAATATATATGCAATATAATAAAAGCAATATTATAATTACGAGAAATAAAACTGGATCCGTTAAAATTATCTTGTCTCAATTATCGCAAAACTTGGTTTTATAACTGATTCGAAAAACAAAACTGTCTTATGAATCAAAAACTTTAGACTGAAAAATGGTTTTTACGTAAAACTGAGGTTTATAAACAATAAATCCTATTTTACAAAACTAAAACCATTTTACCCAAAAATTATTTCAAAAAAAGGTTTTATCGACCCAATTATAAAATACTGGCTCATTCGAAAAACAGATAAAATTAAAAGATTAATTAAAAACTGGTTTGAATAAGTTTTATTAGATAGAAAATAATTTTGGATAAGAAAACTTTAAAACCAAGACAACTTCCTATGGGCCATAACTTGGTCCAAAACTGGGCTTTTGGGCCCAAAAAACGGAAAAACCCTAGGTACAATCCGTGGTCAAGAACCGCCGTCTACCATCATCGTTTTGGTGGCTCGGCTGTAGTTGGTTGATTTTCCGGTACCGCCACCACGACGCTGTGGTGCGGTTGTGGCTACCATCGATCACCGCAAAAGGCTGTCACCACCACGCTGGTGGTGTTGCCGTGGTCTATCCACAATCCGGCTACGGCCGATCGTGGTGCGGGTCTTGATCGAATGCGGTATCGTCGATCACTACCACCACTAGGCGTGGCCGTGAGGCAGCCAGTGGTGGTTGGTCTGGCGGCGACCAACGCCACCGCCTTGGCACGGCCTAATGGCAGCCGGCGGTGGTTGGTTGTTTTCTCTCGTTACTAACAACACTACGCACCACCACCACCAATAGTGGTTTTTGGTGGTCGAGAACACCGCTGCCACCATCACGGTGGTTTTGGCCAGGCGTCTGCCGCCACCGCTAGCTGCGGTTTGGCCGGCGATTATGAGAACCGTTGTCGATGGTCAAGAACACCGCCATCCACCACCGCCAACGCGGTTTCTGGTGGTTGCGGTGTGGCCTCGCCGCCACCGCCTTATCGCTGCTGATCAATGGTCGACTAAACATCCGTCGGCCACCAACCCCGCTGGTGATTGCGAACTCCAGACGCCGTCATCGCCTTTCAACGCCATCGGTCACCACCAATCTGGTGGTGATCCGTTCGGCAATCGGAATTAACGCCATCACCACCATCACGGTGGTTTTTGGCTTAGCGATGGTTCAATCAGCCGCCGTCTGCCACCACACGCCACCATACGATGCCACCATTGCCACTGGCCGGCGATTAACGGACCACCGCCGTCCACCGCTGCTATCGCAGCTTCTGGTGGTTGCGGTTTTGTCCCCTTACCACCGATCTGGTGGTGTTTCACCCACGGCCACCACCATTCCTACCAGGCCGGTGGTCTTGGCCGGTGTTTGGGTCGACAACCAACGCCGCCACCACCACGCTGGTGGTGCGGTGGTGGTGCAGCCATCACCAATCTGGTGATGGTTTTTCCGGGTTTTTTTTTGTACGAACAACAATTGAAACAATAAAATCCAAAATTTACACGTAGATCATAATAAAAATCAGATTTTTATAAAGATTGATATGCTAAAACAATTAAAATAAAAATCAGATTTTTAAACTTGTTAAATAACAATTTTAACGGATCACACGAAAGCAGATAAAACTGATAAAACTAAAACGACTATTAACAATGGCTCTGATACCACTGTTGGGTTTTCGTGGGTATCCTCGGATCAAACTGACTCGAGGATTATCTTAGATCTATCGAACCTCGCTGGTTTGATATATCTCGTGGGTTAATCAAACTGATAAAACCTATATGATCAAAACACGCTGTTTTGATCTTATTTGTGCGGAAGCGATAAAAGCTAAAAACCCATTAAGCCTAATGATCTTTAATCGTTACAGTTTTTAATCCTATTATTGGTTTAGATCAATTTACCTGGTTGCTTGAGAATAGATCCACCAATGATCGACCAGCGAACGTCCCTCTAGTAGGACTGTATGAAACCCGAACAAAAGAAAAACTGGAATCCGACCCGGGGGGGGGGGGGGTGTGTTCGGCGCCGGTGGACAGAGAGAGGAGAGAGAGGAAACTGAGAACTGGTTTTTCTTAATTGAAAGCTTGTTGTTTTTCCTTAACCCATAGGCTTTATTTATATGGAGGAAAAATACAGTTTGTATGGAATCCAGTTTCCTTATAATAATTATCTCAAATCCTTTCCTTATTTAATTAGCTGGAAAAGAATTTGCATACGATAATTACGATTATATATATTTATCTAATATATATAAAAAACTTATTAATTAACTATTATATATTTATTTATCTAATAAATATATAATATCCTAATTAATTAATAACCCTCCAACTTTGGTAATCCTGACTGAAATTAACCAACTGATTTATAATACACTATTATAAATCCTAACTCTCAATTTCGGGGTTTCATCTAACTTGTTCGACTTATAGGTCCTCACAGGTGTGACCCTCAAGTGTCTTGTAACATTGGATGTGTAATCACTTGGTTTGTCAACTCTGCACATAATTCCTAACAATATCTATATCTTGTTCGTATAGATACTCATTCATTTTGTTTGAACCACAGTTTTTCAAGAACATATCTCACCTCATATGATGAATCAGTTTTCTCAAACAAGTTTACATCATTCATGTTATTCATGTCATATACTTGTTTGAAGAAATTCTTATGCTTCTATATTGTCTATATATATTTGTTCGAGCATTTTTCATATTGGCTCATTGATTCACCCGATGAATCATTGTACTTTCATGTTTAGGAAACTTATTTCATGGGATGTGTGAGCTTAACAGAACTTCTATGGATTTCCAGAACCGGCAATCCTACCCAAGAAGTTATCCTTGAGAAATGAGTGAGGGGTCTCCATCAAAGAGTGGGGGAGATAACTCAGGTGGTCGAGTTATTCTCATTGTGATTGAGCGAAAAAAAAGAAGAATGAGGGTTTGGTTAGATGTGAGGATGCTTAAAAGAATTGGAGGGTGTGAGAACAGAGTTAAAAGAAACATAAAACTCTGCACCAACCTTTTCTAAGCCGGGCAACCACATAATCTATTGGTTCACATTCTTTGGTGACCGATATTGAAACAAGGCAAAGCCCAATGCCGACTCTCGTTTTTACCCCACTAGCTACTCATTTCCTTCTTAACAAGGAGATGTTTCATTTCATCACGGGGACGCAGCACATACTCTATCAGGTTTTCATTTGGAAAATCGATATTGAAACAGAAGGAAGCTGCCCTGCCTTCGAACTTCATTTCTACACATCGAGTCGTGAAATGTTTTCACATTTTGAGCCTTATGAAAGCACTTGATGCTATTTTCTTTCATCACAAATACACACAAGGAATTTGTTTCTTTGTCGGAACGTTCATAGGAATACTTTTAGTGTTTGCGATGATTGAACGGAAGCCCTGGGGAGTGATCATCACTAAAGCTCCTTATATAGTGCATTTGTTGTACTGAGTTGCTTTGTGCTTCTCACAGGCATTCCAACTGATTCATGTGTTGTTTCAGGATTTTCCCACTTCAAATCTGAATTTGAAAAGATTCGGATTACTTTATGGAATTGACGGTATTTCTTTGGAGTAAAAAGGGGAATTCTGGGGGAAATGGTTATGGGAGATGCTTTTTGATATCTATGGTGGTTCGGTCACATGTTTGTATCTTTACGCGACGATTGATCTGATCATACATTTCTCGAGTTTTGATGATTATTTCATATTTCATCAAAAAAGGGGAGATGGTTTAGAATTGTAAAGTCGAGAAATGTTGTTGAAGATATTTTGGGGAGATAGTTCCGAGTTGTCAAGTAAAGGAGAAGATTACGAGATATGACAAGAGTTGGTTGATTTCGAGTTGATCAATTTCAAAAGTTGAAGATTGTTTGAAGATGATTCGTTCGTTAAAGCTTCGTGCTCAAAGTTTGTTAAAGCTTCATGAAGTTATGGATGATTCGTGAAGATTATTACGGAAGCTTATCGTTCAAGGAAGCTTATTGTTGATGTTCAAAGTGTTGATGCTTGCTTGAAGACGTTTGCCTAATTCTTTTTGTGATCTCGAATCCAAAGGGGGAGATTGTTGGGTGCAAAATCGGATTGTATCTGAGATCACAAGATGGTGCTAAAGTTGAAGTCAAAGGCAAAGTCAAAGTGGGCAACAAAGTCAAAGTTTACTTTTATTGTTTTAGTCCTTTGTAATAGTTTTGTATTGTTAGGGTAGTTTGTGTAATTCTTGTAAACCTAGAGGGTTTGAGTGTTTCGGTATAAATACCCAAAGTGTGTAGTTTGAAAGTAGGGAGAACATGCATGTACGTATCATTGTAAAGTGAGATTGATTGAGAGAGTCATTGTGCTTAAGTGTGTGTGTTCTTGGTGTGTTTAGTATGTGTAAACTTTGATCCAAGAATCAATACATATGGCTTCCTAAATCATTCTCCAATTGATTGCATGTTGATTAGAACTTGAATCTGGAACAACACAAAATCATCCATAAAATCCCTAGAAATGACACCCGGAAGAGGGTGCACGATATGGAGATGATCTGACATCTGACGTAGCGAGATGAGAAGAGTAGAGAGGAGATTTTCTAGTGAGAGGGTTGTGTGGGATGAGATGGTCAGGCATTCTAATGATTGCATTCTTCAACCACTCCGATGAGATGCTCTGTCGAGAGGGATGCCTCTATATAAATTCTTAAACAACATCTCTACAACAAGGAAGAAGGGCACGAGAAGGGAGGATATGGACAGATCAAATATAGCATATCTTTTGAAGGTGAAGCAGGGGCAGTGAAAAACAGTGGAAGTCTTGTGTTACGGGAGGGGTAGGGGTCATCTTTTACATAACTAAGGCATAGAAGAAATGAGAGAAAACTGAGCGAATAAGTTACTTTCTTTCTAGTTAAGTCACAACCAAAATACATCTTATTCAGTAATCTATATGGGTTATTAAGTCCATTAAGCCATCACCAAACAGGTCCTAAGTATCGAAAGAATAACGTTTTACAATATTACCATTGAATAAAAAGGATCAGATGTCGTTATTGATATCCAATATGTATCAACCATTTCTTTATAGAGTAAATTTTGATTTTAGTCCCCGTAGTTTGTTATAAATTTCAATTTTCGTTCTTGTGGTTTAGAAATTTCTGTTTTGTCCCTATAATTTGTAATTAATTGCTATTTTCGTGGGAAATTAGTCAACTTAGCCATCTCAAAAATAACTATTGGCCTCCTAACCAAACCCTTTACCACTTTGCACTCCATGGCCATGAGGTTCAGCAAAATCCCGCAAAGGTTCTGCAAAATCCCTCAAAACCCCTTATTTTGCGGAACCTCAATAAAAAGATTTTTTTTTAACTTCAGCAGAAGTCAGCAAAATCCCCCCTACTTCAGCAAAAGTCAGCAAAAAACCCCCTTACTTCAGCAAAATTTTGCGAAACCTCAAAACCCCTTAGTTTTTTTTTCTTCTTTTTATTGAGGTTCCGCAAAAGAAGGGGTTTTGAGGGATTTGGTTAGGAGACCAATAATTATTTTTGAGATGGCTAAGTTGGCTAATTTCTCTATTTTTGTCCCTAAAATAATTCCTACTTTTAAAGTATAAGTGACTAAAGTAGTAAAGAGTTTTAAACCACATGGACCAATATCACAATAAGCTATAAATCAAAAAAATGAAAATAGCAATAAATTACAAATTATAGGAACGAAAACCGCAATCTTTAAACCATAAGAACAAAAATCAAAATTTTTAATAAATCATAGGAACAAAATAAAATAATTACTGTTGATATTAGTTTTCAACAAAATTATAGATTAGTATAATTTAACGATTAAAATAGATAAAATTTTAGATGTTTGGCATTTTTAGGTTAACCAACCTAAGCGTAAGTTTTAGAAATCTCTTTTGTGGTTTTAATTAAATAACCTAACAACTTGATGCATCTGAAATTCCAAACTTAAGTAACCAAACAAATTAACTTTGTTATATTCTACCTAAACTTAATTAGGGTATTAGAGGGGTAGACATACGGTAAACTTTTTTTTATAAAGTGTATTACATTGGTTGTTTTTGTGGTTTCAAATTTTGAATTTGATCCTAAAACAGATTATCTACACTGATAGTCCATAATTTTTATTTGAGTAAATTACGGATTTGGTCCCTGTGGTTTGATGATTTTTATGGATTTGGTCCCTGTGGTTTACATTTTCTATTAGATTTGGTCCCTGACCTTGACCTCTGTTTATCTAATCCGTTAAAGAGAAGGGCATAAGGGTCATTTTACCTTTTTTGTATTATTTTTGTTTTTCTTTAAATAGAATAATCTTTTTTGTCTTTTTGTTCTTCTGATAATCTTTTTTGTCTTTTTGTTCTTCTGAGGCATCAATTAAAAATATATTCATTCAAGAATATATCAATGTATTGTATTATATATATATATATATAATATATACCTTCCATAAACCTGCAACAATCTTTTCAAGACCCATTTTCTTCATCTTTCAAAGATCTAGTTTTGATACATACATACATACATATATATATATATATAAACACATATGCACACACACACACACACACACTCTCTCTCTCTCTCTCTCTCATTCTATATGTATATATATAGGTAAAAGAGAGGTGGATTTTTTTATATATTGTGTGTGTGAGGTGTGTATATATAAATGTATATATTTACATTAGTTGTAGGTGTGTGTGTGTGTGTGTGTGTGTGTATATAGGTAAAAGAGAGGTGGGTTTATTTATATGTTGTGTGTGTGAGGTGTGTATATATAAATGTATACATTTAGATTAGTTGCAGGTGGGTCACGGTGGTGTTGGGTTACGATGGTGGTGGTGATGGTGGGTCAAGGTGGTGCTATGATGGTGGGTCACGGTGGTGATAATGGTGGGGTGGTTACTTGAAGTGTAGCTCTGTAGGAGAAGATATATACATAGACATTATATATATAACAATATTTAATTTTTCTATTTATAATAATAAAATATAAAAATATATAATAAAGGACACGTGTCATACTTTAATTGGTGTTCTAAAAGCATAAAAAGACAAAAAATAATGAAAGGACAATAATGCCCTCGTATTTAACAGAGAAGCTTAACAGAAGTTTGGTCCAGGGACCAAATCCAAAAGAAATTGCAAACTACAGGGACCAAATCCATAATTACTGAAGTTTAGGGAGTAAATCCATAAAAACCACTAAACCACAGGGACCAAATCCGTAATTTACTCTTTTTATTTTCATAACACTCATGGTCTGTCTACTTTACAATGTTAGTTAATAATAATTATGAAGGACTAACTTGTTTTTAAATAAACTTTGGGGACCAAAATTTAGGGTGGCAGTTTCTGACACGACCCGCCAACCCAACACGACACGACACGAAGATTTCAAGGGTTGGGTTGAGATTTTCTGACCCTCCAACCCGTCAACCCGCCGACCCGCCAACCCGCCAAATTTGGCGGGTTGACCCACCGGGTTGGCGGGTTGACCCGCGAACCCATTTATATTTAAATAACTATTTTATATTTATATATTTACTTATTATTATATTATAAAAAAATAAAAAACTAAAGAAATTACAAATCAAAAATCAATTATGAATTGAAAACTGAAAAGTCAAACAAACTCTAAACTTGTTTAAACTTGAAACTTGGTTTATTTGAACTTGAAACTTGTTTGGTAGTATTTGGTATTTTGGTACTTGGTTGTATTTGGTATTTTGGTTGCTTTTGGATGTTGTCTACTTGTTTTTATTTGAATTATATAAAGTATGAGCTTTGACCCATCAACCCTTTTATGACCCACCAACCCATTTATGACCCACCAACCCGCCAACCCGCCAACCCTTGACACGACCCACGACACGACCCTTCGTGGGTTGGGTTGAAGAACTCGACACGATTAGTTAAATGGGTTGGGTTGGGTTGAGGTTTTCTGACCCTCCAACCCGTCAACCCGTGACTCGCCAACCCTTCAACCCGCGAATTGCCACCCTTACCAAAATTGTAATCTTCTCTAAGATTTAATTAATTCATGGTTTCTTTTAACTTTCTATTAAAAATATTATATATATCTAATTAAAAATTAAATTTATTAAAAGTTAAATAAATATCAAAAAATTTATTTAAAAACTAATAAGTTCACAAAAATTATGTTTAAAAAAAAATCAAGTTTAACAAAATAAAAAAGTAAGATAAATTTATATGTCTTTTGAGTTGAGAAATTAAAATAGGAAATTAAGTTCGCTTAATTAGGTAAACTTATTAACATATAGTCAAATGATAAAAAAATTAAACTAACAACAAAACAAATATTTTATATTAAGGTTATAAAAACATTGTTTATTTAAATATTTTTTTATAAGATATTAGTTTTTATAGATTTTTTTAAATATTGTTATATAAAAATTTTAATCCGGCGTTTTGTATTATAAGTGTATAAAATCTTGTTATGATGTCCAAAAACGTCCTATAAACTTATTCTAATGCTTAAAGAAAATCACATTTTATTTTATGATTATGTAAATTAAATCTTATAAAGTAGTTTATTAGGATGCTTAAAAAAATTTGGTACCATACAAACCTAAATGTGTTGTAATAATTTTTCATAATTTTTTTTTGATGATCATTGTTTTTTTTGAATATCATTGTTTTAATATTATTTTGTTGTTATTTGAATTACTTATAATTTAAACATATATTAATATTTTCATGTTAATTTAACTTAATTTTAAATTTTGCTCGAATATTTGAATTTCTAACTACAAGAATATTTGAATTTATCTTGATATCATTTATTTTTTCTAAATTTGAGATTTTATCTAAATATTTTACAAATTTGATAGCAAATTCATCTAAATACTTATAATTTGAACATATCATTTGTTTTTTTGTACTTGATACTAAAAATATTTTATAAAATTAATATTTTCTAAGTAAATATAAAAATATTTATTTAATATTTAATTTACTTTAATAAGTTTGATTTTTTTATTTAGTATATAAATTATTTTTGGTTGAAAGTTAAAACAAAAATAAATCCATTAAATCTTAGAGAAAATTAAAATTTTGGTCCTTAGAGTCTATTTAAAATCAAATTAGTCCCTCATTTTTATTTTTAACTAACATTTTTACACAAAGGGATCATGAACATTATGAAAATGAAAACTTAGAGACCACGGATGTAAATACTTTGTTTTAGAACTGAATCCAAAATCTAAGCAAATCACAAGGAACTGGTGTAATTCACTCTTTTTTATATCTTGAAGGACAAAAGTTGTTTCCAAGATAATCAAACTAAAACCTATATATACAAGTACAATTACAAGATAAAATATAAACAAATATGGCTTAGCCTTCTTCAATCTGAAACGTTGGCCTAAAAATATATGGTAAATGGTTCCTAGATTTAAGAAACTTGGTACCTCTATTTCTCCAATAAATAGTCTTCTTCCTTACCATCTCTAAAATCTTTGCCCAAATAATAAGAACCTATTTCAATACAAATGGGTAAAGCCATATGTTGTTTGTTACTTATAGCAATGGTTTTCAGGAGCCACGCTGTTGTTGTCGATATAAAAGCGAGAGGTGCTAAGGGCGATGGCAAAACTGATGATGGCCCGGTAATCATGACACATACACATCGATCCATCATTTGATTTTATGTGCTAATTCATATGATGTTTTTTGCTACCTAAATGTATATATATATATATATGTATATACATGTAAAGTATCACAAATAGAAGAGGGTTTAAACGGGAACCCCAATTATTTAAGAAAAGCAACAAATCATACATTAAGGGCAAAAAATGTGACTTAAGTGGCGAGCCATGTATGATTCTGTACATTAGCATCCGTTTTCTTGTTTTTATTAAATAGTCACGGTGAACCCAACTCTTTGCTAATAAAAACAATGTTGATATTTAATTATTAGGTAATAGAGAAAGCTTGGAAAGAAGCATGCGGAGGAGGACCATCACCGAGCTCGGTGTTGATACCACCAGGGACTTATATGGCATATCCTCCGATCCTATTTTCTGGTCCATGTAAGGGTCCGGTTGAGATCAAGGCCAACGGAGCCACCATCAAGGCCCCACCTGAGCTTGCAAGGTTGAAATCCGACAGTTGGATAGCCTTCCAATATATCGATAGGTTGAGTGTGATTGGTGGTACTTTTGACGGCCAAGGCCACGAAGCATGGAAGAACCAAAAATGCGCGGATACAGCTCTTTCATGCCAAATGCCAGTCGTAAGTAGTAGTACTATTTCTTTAAATCCGATTTTAATTGGTGTTAATTAATCATCATGCAAATGCATGCATGCTAGTTAACCTTATATAGTTTTTTTTCGTGTCTCAGAATCTTAGATTCAGTTTCGTCAAGAATTCGTTGTTGAAAGGCATAACATCTGTCAATAGCAAATACTTTCACATGGTCATATTTGCTTGTGACAACATTAACATTGAGCATGCACCATTGATACACCGGGTAACAGCCTCAACACGGATGGAATTCACATTGGCCACACAAACGGGTTCAACATCACGAATTCAAACATAAAGAGCGGTGATGATTGCATTTCTATTGTAGATGGAAGCAAGAACGTCCACATCGAGAAGTTGACCTGTGGACCTGGCCATGGCATCAGCATTGGAAGCTTGGGCAAATACGCAAACGAACAACCTGTACAAGGAATCTGGATCAAGAACTGCACCATCACCGGAACCATCATCTCAGGAGTCAGGAGGATCAAGTCCTGGCCTGGTCCTACTTCTACCCCAGGAACAACCACCGATATTCATTTCGAAGATATCATCATGAACAACGTGGAAAATCCCATATTGATCGATCAACAATATTGCCCTAGTAACCGTTGCAATGTATATATATATATATAAACCAATGGTACATATAAATTAATTGTTGACATATTTACAATACTAATTTTGGATTGTTTTATGACTAATTAATAGAAAGCTTCTCCATCGAAAGTGAAGATATCGAATGTGTGCTTCAAGAAGATCAGGTGAACATCAGCAACGAAGGTGGCCGTAAAGATGGATTGTAGCCAAGGATTACCATGCGAAAACGTAGAGGTGTCTGATATCCATTTGACATACAACGGAGCTAGAGGAGGAGGAGCCGGCGCCATCTCCGAGTGTTCTTATGTCAAGCCCAAAGTAATGGCTAAAAATATCCCTCCGGCTTGTCCTGGATATAGCTAGCGTGATATACACTGTGGAATAAAGTGCGGTGGAATTCTTATAGATGGATGTTCATAGTAGTTCAAATTCTATATATTTGTAGTCTTTAAAATTATTTTATGTGTATATTAATTACTTATCTGATTAATAATGGAATATATAGTAGCTAGCGTGATATACACTGACAAATAAAGTGTGGTGGAATTCTTATAGATGGTGTTCAAAGTAGTTCAAATTCTATATATTTGTAGTCTTTAGATTATTTTATGTGTATATTAAATACTTATCTGATTACTTATTGGAATATATAGCAGCGTGATATACACTATTAAATAAAGTGTGGTGGAATTCTTATAGATGGTTGTTCATAATAGTTCAAATTCTAGATATTTGTATTGTTTAGATTATTTTACTTGTATATTAGTTACTAGTTTTGATCCCATGTAATACACGGGATAATTTCAGAAAATTATATTACAAATATGAATTGTTGTGCTATTGATCTTTTAACATCAATATTATTTTCTATGAAATACATTAATTATATTAAAAGAAACTACAAACTTTATTTATTTTTAATTTAATTCAATTGATATCAAATTATCAACAACCAAAATATAACAAAGACATTTTATAGATCAAACTATAAACTATCTTTGACTTTAAAATGACGTTAGTATACTTTCACATATAAAAAGAAAGATATACATACAAAAGTGTACTTGGATTGAAATATAATAATCGATACGTTTAACAATAACTTGTTATAAAAATATTAATTAACTATTATATTAAAACTCAATGATTATCTTGATTATATCTAAAATGAAATATTTATTTTCTATTTAATGACGTTTATCAATTAGTTACATGAATACAAATATAAATTGTTATATAATGTGGAGAACAAAACTTAGTTATGCTTCTACTGATGTAGATCAAAAAACTAAAAAAAAAAATAATAATGAAATATTTATTTTCTATTTGATGGCGTTTATTAGTTAGTTACATGAATACAAATATAAATTATTATATAATGTGGAGAAGAAAACTTAGTTATGCTTCTACTAATGTAGATCAAAAAACTAAAAAAAAGTAATCAAGCAAAAAACCATAAATCAGGAGAAAATCAAACCATATGATTTAGTTTATCATAAGAAAACAATGACACAATTTTTTTTACCATTCTTCAAATAATTGCAAAAGCAAATAATAAAATAAATTTTATGCATGAATGTTCTTCGAAAAAATGGTTGACGAACTTACCTAAGACGTTTGCAGAAGGAGTAATGGAGGAACTTGAAAAATTAAAATGGAAAAGGTAAGGTTTATATGGTTTTTGTTGAATCTGCTTAGTATTTAAATATCAATTTAGGGAGAGAGATAGAGGTATAGATGACTTCATACCAATAGATAGAGATAAAGTTTGTTATATTTAATAGATAATTTTAGATTAATTTTTAATAATTTTAATTTTTTAATCAGTGTCATGTGTCAACATATGACACATATGCATATGATGGCTCACCAGAGCGCAACACCTGCCAATCAGTTACTCTTTTTATTATATATAGATAAAGTTTGTTATATTTAATAGATAATTTTGGATTAATTTTTAATAATTTTAAATTTTGAATCAGTGCCATGTGTCAACATATGACACATGACACATATGCATATTGTGGCTCACCAGAGCGTGACACGTGTTAATAAGTTACTCTTTTATTATATATAGATTATATATTTGATTACTTAATGGAATTGAAAGTTTTTAAACATTGCAAAACATCTCGAATCTGAAATCGAGAATTCATATGAATAATTTTGTTTTATGATTAGTTTTATTTTACATAGCATGATGCCAATTTTAGGAATTTATTTGTTTTTAAATCACAAATCTGGTGTATAAAATTCAAGATTAATATGGTTGGTTAATTATTGGTCAAAAAAATTAAATAAGTTCTGCATGCTCAAAATTTATTTATTAGTTTGTTTAGTTTGATTTTTAATAAAATCCAACATAACAATCATAAAGTTCTGCATGCTCCAAATTTGTACAATGTTTTCTTTGACAACGATAAAATTAAGCAATCAAAACTGTCCAAAAAATTTAAAGAAGGTAACGCCATGGATCTCTATGAACTTCTTTTTCAAATCTAGCAAGGGTGCACTCTATTGACCTAGTTGCGACTCAGGTTACAATGACAATTCCTATACATGAAGGTCTCGTAATCCAATATTGAGAAAATCACTTGGGATTGAGGTTGAATCTATTTTAAACAGTTTTAGAATTGGTTTAGTGATTTGTACCTAAAGAAACATGATTTGTACATTTATTTAGATTTGTTAGACTACGTCCGAGGAAGAGACTTCTATAATATATAACAGTTTAAAACATTTTAAAGTATACTTTAGATTCATGTGTGTTTATTATAATTTATAGTATTGTTAAATTTAAAAATATTCAGTAGTGAATTTATTTTGAAAGTATCGACATATAATTATTGTGGTATAATTTGTAACTAGGAGTGTATAAAAATCCGCCAACCCGCGAAATCCGCCCAATCCAAACAACAACCCAGTTAAACCGAACTCGCCAACCCGCTAAACCGTTAACTCACAAAACCGCCAATTAAGAGGGTCAAAATTGGGTTCTAGCTCAAACCGGCCAACTCGCCGCTAATATATATATATATATAGGTATATGTATATAGGGTCAGGTTCAAATGTGAATCGCGTCCACCGTAATCGAAGATGTGTGGCTGAGATTTGTCTTCACGGTCACAACCAAAATTGAGTTCACATTTGAACCTGACCCTATATACATATACCTATATATATATATATATATATATATATTTAGCGGCGAGTTGGCCGGTTTGAGCTAGAACCCAATTTTGACCCTCTTAATTGGCGGTTTTGTGAGTTAACGGTTTAGCGGGTTGGCGAGTTCGGTTTAACTGGGTTGTTGTTTGGATTGGGCGGATTTCGCGGGTTGGCGGATTTTTATACACTCCTAGTTACAAATTATACCACAATAATTATATGTCGATACTTTCAAAAAAATTCACTACTGAATATTTTTAAATTTAACAAAATGTGAACTCAATTTTGGTTGTGAACGTGAAGACCACTAAAATCGTGCCACGTGACAATATTCACTCTGAATATCATGCATTCTTCAGAGTGAATAAATGCGATATTTAGAGTGAATGTTGCCAAGTGGTACAATTTTAGTGGCCTTCACGTTTACAAAGAAAAATGAGTTTTCATTTGAACTTCCCCCCATCTCTCTCTCTCTCTCTATATATATATATAAAGTCATGTTCATACAAGAATACCTTCATATATGATTGGGCCCATATAGGTCCTACATATTAAAAATTCATATATGATTTAGTGGTGTGATCCACCTGAATGATATATGATTTGTTTAATATGTGGAACCTACATGGGACCACATCATATGTGGTTCAAATGAGTTTCTTTGTTCCTACAAATATCAAAAGTTCATGACAGGATCTAAATATATCAAGATCAGAAAACTTAATCAAAGAAGTTTGCGGAATAACACTTTGATTGAATACTGTAAACAATGGATTTGAAATAAACTGTATTTGTATTGATTCTGAAGCTTAATGATTACAACTACAAGCCCCAATCTGTTTGAACAGACTCAAAACAGACGTGCAACTCTTCTCAGATGCAGGGATTTCAAGAACAATCTTGAGGCTAGAATTCTAAACAAAAGCTAAGGAAAACGTTAACTAGAATAATGAAACCTATCAGCTATTTATACAAATTACAATTAGGAAAGTAAATCTACTCTAGATAAGCTCCAAAATAATCGAATATATCCCATATCTCTTCAACCGAATCCTTCCCTTATCTTTATCTCTTCAGCACATAAGCAATGTTAACCTTTCATTAGCAGTGGTAACTTTGTTCAGCAGTGGTAACTCTTGGTCTGGCAGTGGTAACTTGTTCTTCACACATGCTAGCAGTGGTAAACTTCAGATAGTATTTCAGCAGTAGTAACTCCAAAGATAGCAGTGGTAACCGTCAGCAGTGTTAATCAAAAGATCTTCAGCAGTGGTAATTCATCAGACTCAACAATCTCCCCCTAACTTAACTTCTCAAACATGAGGAGCTAAGTTTGTGAGTCTGATCTTCAAATAAGTCCTGATCTTTTGAACCAACAACCTTGCTGACTTTGTAGGTTCTCCCTTGGTAATTAGCTTTGCATCCAACATTCCTTGCATCCTACTAATATCCAAAAGATGTGTGTCACACTCTTCAAAGTAATACTCTATCTCAGCATCATTAACCACCAGTCTGTATACTTTGCACTTCTCAATCCATCTCCATTCCTTCACTTCTACCCTGCCTTTTCCATGCAACTCTGATAATTTGAATGGCTCAAACAGCCAGTACAAACAGTTTAATGCAGCCTTCATCTTTTCAACTTTCACAGAGTTATCATCCTCTTCCATGGCAATATCAATGACTCTGAACCTTGATTCATAAAGTTCATTCAAATTGAGTCTTGTACAGCCTTCCAAAACCTTTATCCATTCTGATTCACACAGCTCAGTTTCATCATCAAACTTGATCAAATAGTTCAGACCTTGATCAATTCCCCATTCAGCTACCTTCTTGAGTTTCTGAGCAATCATCTATCTTTGTAAGTAGTTTTCATTCATATCCATCATCTGCTCCTTCAGCTTTTCTACCAACTCCACATCAAGATCAGTAAGATTTCCCTTCTTCTCCTTTATCTCCAAAATGCTACTGATCATGATTGGTTCAAAATCATACCTCTTATCAAGCAAGAAGTAACATATCCTTCCATTCTGAAAAGTGACAAAAAATACTCTATTGCTATATGTACTCCATGAAATCACCTTTCCTTCAACTTTATCATTTAGTTCTGCCTTTGTCTTTGAAAAAGCAAACATTACTTTCAGCTCCACAGCCAACATCCTTGCCTCTTCTAAGTCTTCAATGTCTTTTGTGCAGGCAATCTCATACATCTTTTTCAAATCTGCCCTGGACATCCTCTTGAAGATTCCCAACACACTTGCATAGATATCTGATTTTCCTCCATTTCTGAAAACTTTGAATGCAGAATTGTCTACACTTTCAAAGTAGATCCACATATTGATGTCTGAAACTTCTTCTACTTCATTAGCTTTCTTGCCCTTCTTTGCAATTGACTTCTTTCTTTTAGGCTTTGATTGTAGTGCTTCAAATTCTTGAGTATCAGCCTGAGTTTCTTCCTTTTCACCCTCCTTTTCCTCATTCACTTTTTCAGGAACTTGTACAATCTGTTGATCAGTCTCTTTCTCAGCCACCTTTTCTTTCTCAACCACAACCTCTTTTTCAGTCTTTTCAGGATTACCTTCAGTAGTAACCTGTTTTTCAACTTGATCTCTCTTTCTCTTCCTTTGGACTAAAGCCACATCCTCAACTTCTTTTTGTTGTTCTTCCATAGCTTCTAAATGCTTGGCCTCCCTTGTAACATTATATTTCTTCTCAACCTTTTCTAAGTCCCACTTAGCAAAATATTGAACTGTTTTACCAAGTGCACTAGCTAAGTATCTCACCATACTCCTTCTTTTTTTCACCTCTTTTGGAGTTGTTTTCTTTTGAGTCTTTTTCACTGGCTTTTTCTTCTCAATCACTTGCTCTTCTTTGTTCAGCTGTTCATGCAATCTTTTAGCAGCAATTTCATCCTTTTCAGCAATGCTTGCCAACTCCTGTTTTCTCTTTAATTCATCTTCTTTCTCCAACTTTTTAATCAACTCCTCAGACAATACATCCTGCATTATAGGATCCATCACTGGTTTGAAACCCTGATGCAGTAGTTATCGTATATAAAAAGCGTAACAAGTTTTAACCTCTAATGCCTAGCCACTATCTTACCACATATACACGCAAGCGCACCTGATCGTGAGTAATTAGTGTAGGAAAGTCCAGGTATCGTATCTACCACTGGGAACGGTCAAGTTATCGTAGACTAAAGTCTAAATCGGTTTAATTAACCTAAAAGGGGGGGTTTTTGTATGAAAAAGGTTTGAATACTTAAAAAGACAATTAACTAAGTAAAAACTAAGAAAGTAATTAAAATAATGATTTAAGATTATAATAGAGAAAAACAACAGTACTTATCATGGTAAAGTGAATCCCCAAAATGGATGATATGAATAGGTCGAAGGTTTGGTTGTTTTGACTATTGTAGGAATTTAAGTCTGGGACACCCTAACATGTAAAGGTTATGGTTAGAAACTAGGACACGTGTAAGAACATGAAATCAAGAACAATTAGGAGGAGAGAGAGATTGAGAATCAAAAGCTTCACTTTATTCATCCATGGTGGAACTAAGTACAAAGAACACCTTGGAAAACACACACAAGCTCTCTAAACGACTCTCATAACTCTCTCTAAAGCCATTCCATCTCTATATATACTACAACACTTTAGCCCCTCTATCTATACACTATTTTACACTTTAAGCCCTCCCTTTCTATTATTTACACTTCAATGATTCTTTATAAAACTTTCACATATAAGGACATTTTATGTCCTAACAATCTCCCCCTAAAGTTTTATAAAGAAGCATCTCTGATCTTCTCCCCCTGCTTCTTTAAGAAAACTTTAGCAGTGCTCAGCTACATTGCATATTCCAAGCTCCCCCTTAAAACGAGCTCCGAAACTTTTGAATCAAACGAAAAATCAGATTCAACGGACTCAAGCACAACGGTTAGCCTCTGAACCAAATCGCCGACCCTCAAGCAGATTTGTTCATCCCACTGTGGGATAGATACAAGTGCGAGTCACTTTGATGTTTATCTGTATAACATCAAAGAACAGAGAATCCGACCATCATCCGAAAACATTCAGCTCAAGAACTCTGATTCTGACAAAAACACACTTTCAAGAAGCTTGGATCACTGAGACACCATAATCATGAAAGTGCTGGGAGATGATACTAAAAAGAGACGCATATCATTGGTAATCTCTCAACTGATCAAGAAAGAAGCCAATTTCCTGAAAACCTTCAGAACTGAAACACAACCAAACTCTGCTTCAACCTTCTTAATCAGACAGATGATCATCGGCACTCGAATGTCTAGATCACAACCATAACTCCAGATCAATGATTGCAAACTCTCAAAATTCTAGTTGATCAGGCCAGAACAATGATAGAAAGCATTCAAAGAGCTAGCATCCACAAGAACCAGAACACTGACTGATGGCTCTCAACACTCTAAATGATCAGTTCAGAACACTGAAAGAAACCAGTCAACGGTCTAGCTCCCACAAGGAAAACTCCAGAAGAACGATTGCAGAAGCTCAGGCGTCTAACCAATCCAACTGAAAACAAAATCTGATCATCCACAGTCTGAATATCGACATCAAATCCGGCTTATCTTCAAATAATCTGATCAGCGGGGGAATAAGAGAAAATCAACTTGCAATTTGTAGTCGATTCCCGAAACAACTTCAGAGACAGAAAGAAATCAAGAATTGATTCAATCTTCTTAAACAGTCAGATGACAAGAACCACCGTCAAAACTTCAGTACTGATAAGCGCAAAAGCCACGACAACAATGAGTGGTTACAACAATGTCGCCCACAAGAAACCGTACACTCATTGAAGCTAGTGAGGGGGAGAGAATTGGATTCTGAAGAAGAGAAAGCAGGAAATCATCCTTCTGAATAATCCAACCAAACACAAAACTCAACCACCGATGTCCCGAAATTGTTACAAATCTGACTTGGCTTCAAAGGTTTGGAACAGATAGGGAAAAGAAAGAAATTCAATTTTCATAAAATGAAAAATTGAACTTTGGGCTTTTATCGGGGTTTAGAGAAAAAAAATAGAGATGGAAAAATTGGCCGGATAAGCACAGGGATTTCTGAAGCTAACTGGAACTGGATTGGATTGGATCTGGATGGTTACAAAAATTTTGGTGATCAATCTTGGGCCAATCTGAACTTTACGGCCCAACAAGAAATTTAGGCCCAACTGAATAAATCTTGAAAGCTCGATTGATCCTTTAATCATTAACGCGCTTCAGAAAAAATTAATTCTGAACAGGATATGACATTTCAACTCTTCAAGTAATCGTCCCATCAAAAAGTTCTGATAAGGAAGCTCTTTTAGCCAATACTTCAGGGGTTGAACTGGAACATCTTCACAAATATGAAGAGTAGGGACCATTGATGTCATAAAAAGCCACTTGAACCAATTAAAAATTGCCAAATAAGCCCTAAAATAAAATCAGCTTCTCAAAGAATACATGGACCAATCAGATTTTGCCATCTCAACTCGAGACAACACGTGGACCAACAAGAATTCACCACCTCAACTCGAGACACCACGTGGACCAACAAGAAAGCAACACGTCAGCGCTTATTGGAAAGGAAGCCACATCAGATTCTCGGTCAGCAGGGCTTGAGGCGCTGACCGAGCATCTGCTCGAGCCTCTGACCGAGAATGAATGCTCTGACCGACGAAAAAGATCTGACCGAGAGCTTCTGACCGAGAAATATAGCGCTGACCGATCTCTGACCCACTAACTCGAGTGCTGACCGAGGAAAAATTCGCTGACCGAGCGCTGACCTATCCAATTCGAGTGCTGATTGCCTCTTATTCCTTGTTTGCATCTGACTGAGCTGATTTCTTGAACTTTGGCTCGAGATATGACTATTATGGCTCGAAATATGGCTCGAATTATGAACAAAATGGCTCAAAATATGGCTTAAGAGAGAGAATGTCTTGAGCCATACTTTTTCTGCTTTAAAGTACACTCGAGATGCCATTTTGACCAGCTTTTGACTTAAAAAATCAGCTTTTTCAGCCTTAAAGTACACTCGAGATGAATTTTTATCAGCTTTTTCTGCTCTAAAGTACACTCGAGACATCCTTAAGAGAGAGAATGTCTCGAGCCGTATTTTTCTGACCTAAATTCTTGAAAATCGAGCTCGAGATGTATGAAGATTAGACTCGAGACATATGAATCTGCAGCTAAAACCTCCATTAATGGACCTCCATTGATGAACTTCGAACAAAACCTCGAAAATTCATCAATTTATGCTTAAAAAATCATCGAAACTATACATTTATGCACCAAAAACTCAAATCTATCAACAAACAAACATCAATCCAGATCCAAATATCAAATCTTCACAATCTTCAAGTTCCAATCCAAATTTCTCCATTTTTGCTTCAATCTTCAAAAATCCAAAATAAAACCTCCATTGTGTTGGGTGCAAAATCGGATTGTATCCGAGACCACAAGTTGGTGCTAAAGTTGAAGTCAAAGGCAAAGTCAAAGTGGTCTTCAAAGTCAAAGTTTGGTTTATTGTTTTAGTCCTTTATTGTTTACTTTGTAATAGTTTTACTTTCTTAGGGTAGATAGTGTCAAAGTTGTAAAGTGTGAGGGTTTAAGGGTTTGGGTATAAATACCCAAAATGTGTAGTTTGGAAGTAGAGAACATGCATACGTATCATTGTGAAAGTGAGAGTGAGTTGAGAGTTAGTTGTGCTTAAGTGTGTGTGTTCTTGGTGTGTTTAGTGTGTGTAAACTTTTCATCAAGAATCAATGACATATAGCTTTCAAATCATTCTCTACTTGTTTGCATGTTGATTAGAACTTGAATCTGGAACAACAAGTGGTATCAGAGCTGGAGATTCATTGAATTTGGTATGATTTCTTGATTTTTTATGGTTTTTCAAAAATGGAGGTTTGAGGTTTGATTTTCATCTTTTGATCTTTATTTGGATGTAAATTTGATTGTTTGTGGTTAATATGATGTTTTTACGGTGTTTGTGAGTGATTTTGAGTCAACAATTGGTGTTTTGAGCAGTAATTTTTGAGTTTTTTTACCTTCTGCTCGGTTTTTCCTCGGTTTTCCGAATTACTGTTCATATTTTCCGAATCGGAAAATTCAAAAATTCCGAATCGGAAAATACAAGTTTTCCGAATCGGATTTTTGAAATATTCCGAATCGGAAAATTTTTTGGGCTCAAATTGTTGTTTAGATCTGATCTTATACATTTTCCGACTTGGTATTAGTCAATTTCCGATTCGGAAAACATCATTTTCCGATTCGGAAATTGCCCAAATACCAACTCGAAATTTTTCTCGGAACTCTTTCAAGCTTATTTTTCCGATTCGGAAAACTACCTTTTCCGATTCGGAAAACTGAAAAATCCGAATCGAATATAGTGTTTTCCGAATCGGATTAGTTTAAGCAAAAAAAAAAAAAAAAAAAAAAAAAAAAGTCTGGAAGCGTTTTTCGGGCGTTTTTTCACGTTAACTTTTTAAGACTTCTTATCTGTTTCTACGGTGAAAAAGTTCAGTCATTTTTAAGAAGGTCATTTTTTCCCGAAAAATGCCGGTTTTTCCGAGATTTTGGTGATTTCCGAGAGGTTGTATTTTTGGACTAAACTTTCAATTTCGCAGTCAAAATCAACTTTGAAATTTTTGAAAAACATTTTTTCTCGGGATTTCACTATTCACCGGTTGACTTCTTAGTTGACTTTTTGACTTTTATCACTAACCTTTACCTTGATCAAAAGAAGTGTTCAGATTACTTACAGATTTGCATACCTCCAGAAGTTCCGAAGAAATCTACCAGTTTCAGTGAATTTTCGATCGTGTTCAAGTTCTACAAAGATGTCAAGAGATCTATTGAGTATGGGTTCAAAGTCGAAGCCTCCGGTACTTCAAATTGGCGAATATCCGCAATGGCGAGTAAGGATGATTCAATTCCTTAACAACATCGATAAGACACTTATGGTGAGCATTCAAGAAGGTCCGATAAAGCCGTACATTGATATTCCGGGTACACCCGAGACTGCCACTACTCCCGCAATTGAACCAAGACGTGTGTTCAAACTCTTCCGGCATTACAATGAGCTCGAAAAGATTAGAGCTGAACTTGATGACAAAGCTCTTACTTTCCTCACGATGGCGATTCCGAATGATTTGTTTAATCGTGTTGATAGTAGAAACACGGCCAAAGAGTTATGGGATGAGTTGGAAAAACAGTTTCAAGGGACGGAAAGATCAATACAAGCAAAGTTAAACCAAGCAATCGGAGCTTATGAAGGCTTTAAGGCGTTCGAGGGAGAAACACTTGCTGATTCTTACAGTCGGTTCAATATCATTTTGAATGATCTAAGAAGGAATGGAATGAACAAGTCTGCTTCCGAAATAAACTTCAAGTTCTTGAAAAATCTCAATCCAGAATGGGATCACTACTCCGTTAATCTTCAAATGAACAAAAACTTGGCGGAAGAAGACTTACATGATCTATATTCTATTCTTAGTCAGCATGAAGTGAAGGTCAAAGATATTGTGACAAAACAGAAGAGCATTACTGATTCTTTGGCTCTTTTGACTGAGAAGAGTAAGAGTGTTCTCTCAAGTAGTTCAAAGAAGAAAAGTCATTCTAAGGCCTTAGTCACCGAGTTGTCTGATTCTGATTCCGAAACTGTTGAGGATGATAGTTCTGAATCTGATGTTGATTTAAAGCGAGTTGCGGATAAGCTTGCTCTTTTGTCTAGTTCTATTCACAAACGTTATGGGAAGAAGAAGTTTTATTCTAAACCCAAGTTCGAGAACTACAAAAGAGACAAGTATAAGCCTAAGGAATACGAGAAAAGGCCGGAGAGGAAGACTTATGAGAAAGGTAACCCGGATGAGAAAGGAAATGTTTGTTTCAACTGTGGCAAACCAGGCCATTTTGTCAAAGATTGTAGAGCACCGAAGGTCAGGGATTTTGACTACTACTCAAAGAAGGCTCAACTTGCTAAACGCAAGAGTGAAGGTAAAGTGTTGATGGCGGAAGAGGAATGTTGGTATGATGATACTTCTGATGATGAAGATTCTGCTCATTTCACACAAGTCCACTACAATCTCATGGCAAGTGTGGAAGAAACCATCAACCTTCACAAAGAGACCGAGGCATCAAATGAGGTAAGTCAAACTCCTTCTGACTCGGATCCATCTGATAATGATGAATGCTCTTTAGAAGAACAGTTTTTAATTTTAAAACTGAATTTGATGACTTGAAGGAAAAGATTAAGTTCGAAAGAGCTCGAGTCATTGAATTCAGTAATGAATGTGAGTTATTTAAACGTTTAGCTGATGATCGTGAGCTTGAAAAGGCTGAGATTAGGAAAGAGAAAGCCAAACTAGAATCTCAAATTTCTGAGATGAAGAGCGCTTTAGTAAATTTGGAGTCTGAAAAAGCTGAATATATGATCAAATATGAAGTGTGTTTTCAAGATAGATCTGAGGCTTATGCTAAGATAAAACAGTTGGAGGATCTTAATATCAAAAGAGGTCAGACTCAACAGACGCTTAAGCTTTTGACAAATAATCTAAATGATACTAGATTTTACAATCCGAAAATGGGTTAGGTTTACCTGAAGTTGATGTTTTAAAGAAAGCCCCTAAAGGTCTTTATCAGTTTGATAACTTAGGTTTTCCAAAGTTAAATGAGACCTTTGTAAAATCTGGTAGTTCATTATCTGATTCTTCCGATAAAGGTAAAGAAAAAGTTGTTGATGACTCGAGTGATAGTTTTTCAGATTTAAAGCCAAAGAGAAAGAATAACTTTGATTTCACATGTGATTTTAAATATGATGAGTTAAATCAAAGTTATAAAACAAGAAAACCCGAGTTTTCTCATACTCAGTGTGTTTCTTTGTATTCTCAAGATGTAAAGTCTTTTTCAACTGAATCTGAAAAGCTTAGTAAAGATATTGAAAATGAGTCAAAGACTACTGAATCTACTTCTAAATCTGAAGATAAGACAAGTGAACTTGAAAAAGAAATGGATTGTGACAATCTTTCTGAGTTTATTCAAGTTAATACTTTTTCAGAAAAGAAAAGCGTTTCTGATTTTGAGTCTGATTCTGATTCTGATTCTGATTCTAATGAGACCAAACCGTGTTTTGATTCTGATAATGATGATGATATTGAAGAGGGTTTTGAAGAGCAAAAGATTAATTTTATTTCAAATCCCATGTTTGAGTCTCAAGAGTCTCCATCTTGTTTTGATCAAAGTATTAAGCCTGAAGTGACTGAATTAACTACATATGCTGTTATTGACAAAGATGGTTATCTTGTGTACAAAAGTTTAGACAATATGGTTGAAGGTGATATCCTTAAATCAGAACTCAAACTACCAGATGTGGAATTTGGTGCTGTTTTTGAAAAACCAAAGTCTAGTATACAAGATAAACCAAATGTTGTCAATGTTTCAAGTGATAGTGGAATTTCCAAAGATGTGAAATCCTCATATACTTTGTCAAAGTCTGAAACTTGTTCAATTAATTTTGATGCAAGTACTTTTGAGGTAGGAAGTACTTCTTGTGCTACACTTGAAACATCTTCAAAAGATTCATCTGATGTATGTTCAGTTCCTAAGACACCTATTAACTCTAGTTCTTCTGATTCTACAGATTTAAAAAGTTTTAAACGACATGGCCTAGGGTGGAAGAAGAAAGATTCAAAGAAGAAAAAGCATTTTGTTAAAAAGTCATCCGTTGATGCAAATAAATGTAATCTGAATGTTAGATTCAATAAGTGTCAAAACTCTTTTGAGTCTGCCTTAATGTTTTTTGCTATGCAACGCTTGCATTGTACTCATTGTGGTGATAACTCTTTTTCTTTGAACTCTAGTCATGTTAACAAGAAGAGATCTAGTGGTGTTTCTCATGACAAATCTCATGCTTACTCGTTTGATCATCGTGCTAAAGTGTTTAGTGCTAAAAAGAAAAATCTTTCAAAAGCAAAAGATAAATCAGTTGATGTGAAATTTGTGTGCAAATGGATTCGTAAAGATTTATTGAATGCACAAATTTCAAAGTCTAGTATAAACTGTAAGATTTTAGGTTCATCTTCTGATTTGTTAAAGATGTATGAGACAAATAAGAAAGGACCCATTTGGATATGGGTTCCCAAGATGAACTAACATGTTTCTACAGGCCAGGCATATGTGGTATGTCGATTCCGGTTGTTCAAGACATATGACTGGCTACAAGGAGTTGTTGCACAATTATGTGGAACGACCAGGAGGAACAGTTAGTTTTGGGAATAAGACGACTGGTGTCATCAAAGGTTACGGCATTCTTACAAATGGTAAGGTATCCATAAAGAAGGTACTTTATGTTGAGGGGTTAAGTCATAATCTTTTTAGTGCAAGTCAGTTTTGTGATGGTTATAACATTGTTCTATTTTCCATCATTAACTGTCTTATCATTAATAGTGATGGTGTTGAGATTTTTGAAGGGAGAAGGTTTTACAATCTCTATGTGGTTGACTTTCCGGTGATAGATTCGTCGAAACCAGTTTGTTTGTTTTCAAAGGCAACAAAAGGCGAAAGTTGGCTATGGCATAGAAGATTTTCACATCAGAATTTCTCAGATATTAGCAAACTAGCTAATGGTGGATTGGTGAAAGGTCTTCCAAAGTTGACATTTGATAGAGATTCTTTATGTCCGGCTTGTCAAATGGGAAAAATGAAGAGAAGTTCTCACAAGTCAAAGACAGAATCTTCGTGTCAATCACCACTTGAGATGCTCCACATGGACTTATGCAGACCAATGAGAATTCAATCAATTAGTGGAAAGAAGTATATTCTAGTTATGGTTGATGAATACTCACGGTACACGTGGCTAGAATTTCTGAGAATGAAATTTGAAGCTCCCGAGTTGATCATAAAGTTTATCAAGAGGATCCAAGTTCTTTTGCAACTTCCAGTTCGAAAGATTAGGAGTGATAATGGCACTGAATTTAAGAATGCTACTTTAGATGCTTATCTAACATCTGTTGGTATTTCTCATAATTTTTCAGGTGCTTATACTCTACAACAAAATGGAGTTGTAGAAAGAAGAAACCCAACCTTAGTGGAAGCGGCACGAACGATGCTAGCTTACTCCGGATTACCTCTTACCTTTTGGGCCGAAGCTGTTTCAACAGCCTGTTTTACTCAGAATCGAACCATCATCACTAAGCGCTTCAAGAAAACTCCTTATCATATAATCAACTGTAGAGTTCCTAATGTCAAATTCTTTCATGTTTTTGGTTGTAGGTGCTACATTCTTAATAACCGTGACAATCTTGGTAAGTTTGAAAAGAAAGCCGACGAGAGATACTTTCTTGGTTATTCGCTAACGTCAAAGACTTTCCGTGTCTACAACAAAAGAACCCAGATGGTTATGGAAACCGTTTATGTCACCTTTGATGAAACCGTGTCAATGACTTCTGAACATAGCAGTTCAGGACTCGAAATTCATCATCAAGCTTCTACTATGACTTCTGATTCTATTTCTGTTCCAAATAGTTCAGAACTCAATTTACTGTTTATGGATGCTTTTCTGGATATTTGTGCAGATAATGAAGATCTCATTCTTACCAGAAATCCAAGAGTTGATATTCACGATGTCCCAGAACCTTCAAGCGTGAATGATTCCGGACCATCGGAGAATATTGGTTCTAATTCTAACTCTAATCAGGCTTTACCAGTTCCAAGTGTTGAGCAATCAGAGTTAACCCCCGATGATCATTCAGAGATTCCTGCAATCATTGATGAAAATGATAGTCAGAACAATCTAGATGATCTTGCAATTCTTCCTGCTCAAATGAAATGGACAAGAGCACATCCACTCCACAATGTGATTGGTGATGTCAATGATGGTGTTAAAACGCGATCTGCATCTGCAAATTACTGCCTATACAAAAGTTTCTTGAGTGTAATTGAACCAAAGAATGTCTCTCAAGCATTAGAAGATTCTGACTGGCTATTAGCAATGCAAGAAGAGCTTCTACAATTCAAGAGAAACAAAGTATATCGCTTGGTTCCGAGACCGCAAGATAAATCAATCATTAAAACCAAGTGGATCTTCAGAAATAAGAAAGATGAATCCGGATTGATTGTCAGAAACAAGGCGCGATTGGTTGCTAAAGGTTATTCTCAACAAGAAGGTATTGACTATGATGAGACTTTTGCACCAGTAGCGCGGATCGAGGCAATTCGAATCTTTCTGGCCTATGCAGCTCACAAGAACATCAAGGTATTTCAAATGGATGTCAAATCTGCGTTCTTGAATGGAGTCTTGCATGAAGAGGTCTATATAGAGCAACCTGAAGGGTTTGTCGATCCAGATTTTCCCGATCATGTATGCATCTTGGACAAAGCATTGTATGGATTAAAACAAGCTCCAAGAGCATGGTATGAAACTCTGACTAATCATCTCTTATCCAAAGGATTCAAACGAGGTACGATCGATACTACTCTTTTTCTGAAGAAAGAAGGTGATGACTTGCTTTTAGTTCAAATTTATGTTGACGACATTATTTTCGGTTCTACTAATCCAGAGTTGTGTACAAAGTTTTCTAAAATCATGGAGACCGAATTTGAAATGAGCATGATGGGTGAATTGAATTTCTTTTTAGGAATTCAAGTCAAACAAAACCCTGATGGCATCTTTATAAATCAGTCAAAATATATTAAAGATATGTTGAAAAAGTTTAATATGACTGATTGTTCTCCAATTAAAACACCAATGCCAACTGGAAATCTTTTGGGTCCTGATTTAGCTGGTAAATCTGTTGATCAAAAGATTTACAGAAGCATGATTGGTTCTCTTTTGTACCTCACTGCGACTAGACCGGACATTATGTTTGCCACATGTTTTTGTGCTAGGTTTCAAGCTAATCCTAAGGAGTCACACCTCGCGGCAGTTAAAAGAATCTTACGATATCTCAAAGGCACTCCCGAGATGGGTCTTTGGTATCCGAAAGATTCTAGTTTCGAGCTAATATCTTTTACAGATTCAGATTATGGTGGTTGCAAACTGGATAGGAAAAGCACTTCTGGATCGTGTCAGTTTTTAGGTGACAAACTTGTGAGTTGGACTTCGAAAAAGCAAAATTGCGTCTCCACTTCTACGGCCGAAGCAGAATATGTGGCCGCTGCAAGTTGTTGTTCGCAAGTGCTTTGGATGAAGACACAACTACTAGACTATGGATACAAGTTGAAGAGAGTCCCTATCTACTGTGATTCAGAAAGCGCCATTGCGATAACGTCAAATCCGGTTCAGCATTCCAAGACCAAACACATCGATATCCGGTATCATTTTATCAAAGATAATGTGGAGAAAGGTAACATCGAGATGTTTTTTGTTCAAACAGATTACCAACTTGCTGACCTTTTCACTAAACCTTTAGATGAAAAGCGTTTTAACTTTTTGGTTAGCAAGCTTGGCATGCTTAGTCCTACTTAAATCTGTTTCGCATCTTAATTTAAGGGGGAGTTGCTTAATTATTCTGGATTGGATACTATCTGTCTAACATCTAAGGATTCATTTTCAATGAATACCAATTTCTACTTTGCTTTGCAGATTATCCATTTGAGGGGGAGTTCTTAAAAGTGATATTCTTTTTAGGGGGAGAGTTCAAATAAGCTTACATGCTTACATATTTGAAAGATGAACAACTTTCAGGTATGAAAAATGTTTTTAAATGTTCAAACTCACTTCTCGATTCTCAAATGTTTTTTTTCGAATTAGAAGTGTGATTTTACTTGTTTTCATATCATGATGAGTTGACGGATATTTTCTAACCGTGTGTTTCCAAAGGTTAATACTTGCGTATTATCTTTTCATATACTTTTCAAGTATTCATACACACCGGTTTAGCTTCTTTTGTCTTAGTTATTACCACGTCTCTATATGACCATATTTTTCGGTGGTAATACACTCGTTTGCTATCTCCTATTTGTACTTCATCGTTTCTTTGATCAGATACATTTTTCATTGCTATATCTATATCTTGTTCGTATAGATAATCTTTCATTTTGTGAACCACAGTTTTTCAAGAACATATCTCATATCATATGATGAATCAGTTTTCTCAAACAAGTGTATATCATTCATGTTTTTCATTTCATATACTTGATTGAAGAAATTCTTATGCTCCTATATTGTTAATATATATATTTGTTTGAAGCATGCTCGTATATTTTTCATATTGGCTCATTGATTCACCCGATGAATCATTGTACTTTCATGTTTAGGAAACTTATTTCATGGGATGTGTGAGCTTAACAGAACTTCTCTGGATTTCCAGAACCGGCAATCCTACCCAAGAAGTTATCCTTGAGAAATGAGTGAGGGGTCTCCATCAAAGAGTGGGGGAGATAACTCAGGTGGTCGAGTTATTCTCATTGTGATTGAGTAAAAAAAAAGAATGAGAGTTTGGTTAGATGTGAGGATGCTTAAAAGAATTGGAGGTGTGAGAACAGAGTTAAAAGAAACATAAAACTCTGCACCAACCTTTTCTAAGCCGGGCAACCACATAATCTATTGGTTCACATTCTTTGGTGACCGATATTGAAACAAGGCAAAGCCCAATGCCGACTCTCGTTTTACCCCACTAGCTACTCATTTCCTTCTTAACAAGGAGATGTTTCATTTCATCACGGGGACGCAGCACATAATCTATCAGGTTTTCATTTGGAAAATCGATATTGAAACAGAAGGAAGCTGCCCTGCCTTCGAACTTCATTTCTACACATCGAGTCGTGAAATGTTTTCACATTTTGAGCCTTATGAAAGCACTTGATGCTATTTTCTTTCATCACAAATACACACAAGGAATTTGTTTCTTTGTCGGAACGTTCATAGGAATACTTTTAGTGTTTGCGATGATTGAACGGAAGCCCTGGGGAGTGATCATCACTAAAGCTCTTTATATAGTGCATTTGTTGTACTGAGTTGCTTTGTGCTTCTCACAGGCATTCCAACTGATTCATGTGTTGTTTCAGGATTTTCCCACTTAAATCTGAATTTGAAAAGATTCGGATTACTTTATGGAATTGACGGAATTTCTTTGGAGTAAAAAGGGGAATTCTGGAGTAACAAGGGGGAAATGGTTATGTGAGATGGTTTTTGATATCTATGGTGGTTCTTTCACATGTTTGTATCTTTGCGAGATGATTTATCTGATCATACATTTCTATAGTTTTGATGATTATTTCATATTTCATCAAAAAGGGGGAGATGGTTTAGAAATGTAAAGTCGAGAAATGCTTTTTGAAGATACTTTGGGGAGATGGTTCCGAAATGTCAAGTCAAAGAGAAGATTACGAGATATGACAAGAGATGTTTGTGAGAGATGTTTGAAGTTTGGTGATTGTTTGAAGATATCTTGATTTGTTAAAGCTTCGTGTTCAAAGTTTGTTAAAGCTTCATGAAGGTTTGGATGATTCTTGAAGATTATTACCGAAGCTTATCGTTCAAGGAAGCTTATCGTTGATGCTTAAAGTGTTGATGCTTGCTTGATGACGTTTGCCTAATTCTTTTTGTGATCTCGAATCCAAAGGGGGAGATTGTTGGGTGCAAAATCGGATTGTATCCGAGATCACAAGATGGTGCTAAAGTTGAAGTCAAAGGCAAACTCAAAATTGTTAAAAGAAAGTCAAAGCTTTATAGTTTTAGTCCTTTTATTTGTACCTTGTAATAGTTTTACTTACTTAGGGTAGATTGTGTAAAAGTTCAATAGTGTAAGGGTTTTAGTTGTTTGGGTATAAATACCCTAAGTGTTGTAGTTTGGAAGAGTAGAACATGCATGTGTGTGAAACGTAAAGTGAGAGTGATTTGAGAGGTTAAGTTCTTAAGTGTGTGTGTTCTTGGTGTGTTAGTGTGTGTAAACTTTTGATCCAAGAATCAATGACATATGGCTTCCAAATCATTCTCTACTTGTTTGCATTAATTAAGAGAGTGTGTCTTGAAACGTGTGCAAGTCTGGTCAATGCATTAGGACAAGAAAACTTCCATCTCGAGCGTGTCAATAGGTAGGTCCAGCAAAGGAGAAAAAGCGCGTCAGGTTGTCAGTTCTTGTCGGCGCGTCAGGCTTCATCAGAAGCGCGTGACAGCGCGTAAAGCATCTCAAGCCTTCATTTTCTGGCGCGTCAGGGCGCGTGGCTTCGTAACTCGAGCGCGTGACGGCGCGTGACAGCGCGTAGGCTTTCATCTCGAGCGCGTACTGCGTGTCACGTCTATGTGGGTGCGCGTGGTAGCGCGTGTCAAATGTGTGTGATCGCGTGTAGGGTGTTTTTCGAGCCAATTTTTTCATATTTCGAGCCATTTTCTTCCCTAGCTCGAGCCATGTGGTGTAACTCGAGTCTTGTGCTTGTTTTTGAGTGTTTTTTAAGTGTGTTTGAGCAATTTTTTAGCTTTTGTGCTTGCAAGATTTATTGTTTTTCTTTTATTTCTTTCTTTTTCTTTTATTAATTAGTTGTCTTGTGTTTTCTTGTCTGTTAATTTTTTTTTTGTCCTTGTACGTGTGTTTTCTAGTTTGTGAGTCGTTTAAGTCTCGTGTTTTGTCATTTTTTTAGTACTTCAAGTTTATTTTTTACCCTTTTTCTTCAGAATTTTTGATTTGTTTGAAATAAATCATTTGTGCACTACTCACACTTCTAATCGAAGTTTCTGTTGACGATCCTTATTATCCCCTGTGCAGATAACAATGGAGTCTGATGATGAAATACAGTACGAAAGAGATTGGGATACAACAAAGAGACTTGAACGTGAGAAGGCTAGTCTTACAACACAGCTTGCAAAAGCAGTTGCTCAATTTAAAGAAAAAGAGCTTCATTTGAAAAATCATATCAAAGAACAAGAGCTTCAAATGAAAAATCAGATTAAAGAGAAAGACCTTCAAATGAAAAATCAGATCAAAGAAAAAGAGCTTGATTTTGAAAAACAAATTGCAGAGACAAAGCTTCAATGTAAAAAGCAAATTAAGGAATCAAACAAGATAATTCAATTTTTAGATGAGAAGCTTCACAAAATAGGTGTTTCTGAACGGACAATTTTTCTAAACAAACCCAGTGCACTCAGAGATTTTCTTGATGTTAAATGGGGTTTAGGTTATGAGAATTCAAATGTGTTGAAAAAAGCTCTTAAGGAGAAATCTGCATTTTATGATTTTTCAAGTATGCTAATGAGCACCAGATTTCCTTCTTTAAAAGGTTTTGAAATGAAGGAAGATTTCTCAGATATGCAAGAGATTGAAAAACATGATCCTGTATATTATGAACCTAAATATCATAGGGTCAAGTTTGTGTATAATTCAGACACTCTGAGAATCAAATCAAAAGACTCGTCTAATTCTTCTGATTTTCTGGTTTATCCTGATATTAATTCTTCTCAAGAATCAGATGTCGAAGCTAAACCTTATGTTCCTACATTGGTTTTAGAAGAGAGGATTGTGGATCTTGAAAATCTTCTCAAGACGACTCAATCTGAGTATGAATCTCTCAAATTCAAAGAGCAGAATGAGTACAATGCTGAAAGAGAGATGCTTCTTGAGCAAATCCAGACTCTACAACAAGTTGTGTATGAAAGTGAACATGATCTTATGAATGAAAGAAACAGGTTTGCAAAAGACAGAGAAGAATATGTTCAAGAGATTTTAGAGCTTCAAAGGACAGTGGCTGATCTTCAGAAATTATTAGAAGACAAAGCTGGACAGGAAAAGCAAAATGTGGAATTAGAGTTTGCGAATGAAAGACACAAGTTTGAAACAGAAATTGAGCAACTTACAAAGAATGTGTCTGATCTTCAACATACTTTAACAGACGAAAGAAAGGTATTTGATTTGAAAAGTGAAACACTTTCAAAGAAAATATCTGAGTTAGAAATGAAGCTTGTCCTAGAGAGGAAGCAGTTTGAGAGGCAGCTGAAGAACTCTTTGAAGAAACCGAGTCTTCGTGCCGGGAAATATCAGAATATGATGCATGAATTTGAAGAAGAAATCCAAGTTGTTCATTCAGTGAGGAAAGTTGATGACAAGAAACGTATTGAGCTTCAAAAACAAATTGTTGACTTACAGAATCAGTTATCTGATGTAAGGCATCAATTTAAACAAAAAGAGAAGGTTCTTCGACATGAAAAGAATGTTTTAGAACAGATAATCGCTGAACCTAAAAAGCCAAGTCTTGTGGAGAAAGATTTTGAGGATCAAAAGGAAGCGTTTAAGGCTGAAATAAGGAAGCTTACAAGCAAGTTATCTGAATTATCGACTAATATCATGAATGAGCAACGAATGCGATCTGATCAGCAGAAGAAGGTTAATGATCTTCTTGAAGAGAGAAACAAGTTTTCTTCCAAAGTGAAGGAACTTGAGAAGACAATTTTCAAAGCTCATGATTCAAGCTATGTGGATAGTGCTTCACAGAGTAATATCAATCCAAGTGGTCAGATTCGTACTTCAAATCTCTTCTATAATCGCCGTGTTGATTATTCAGGTAATCATCGTTTCTCAAATAGTAAGTTTGTTTGGCAAGTCAAGGGATCTAATGCAAAGGTAAATCATACAAAATCATTTGCTTCGGAACCGAAAGTTCAAAAGAACAAATTTTTTAATGATACATCTTTTGGTAAGTCTGAGTTAGTTTATTCTAGAAGTAAACTTCTTAGTCTTTCCAAAAGAACATCATATGGTTCTTACTCTTCAAGAAATGATTTTGTATGTGACGATTATATCGATGATAGATTTGGAATTTACAAGATTTCTTCTTTTAAATCAAATGCATCTAACATTCGAGGATCCACATTCAAGTGGATACCAAAATCTTTCTTGTCTTGATTTTGCAGGTAAATGGCTCTTGAATAAATCAGTTCAAGACCCGAGCATCAATGTGTTATATGAGCGTTATTGTAAGTATCCTTTCCGATTTTAACTTGCACTTAACTGTGTTTAACCGTGGTGTTCATCTTCAGGAACTTACTTGTGTTCGTTCCTTTCCGATTCTAAATCGTTTCACGAATTACCACGTGTTATATTTTTCTTGACATCGTTATTTCCACATCTCATATATTTGTTGAAATTATTCGGTGGAAATACACTCGCTTGAATTCCAATTTGATTTCAATGCACGTTATTTCATTTCAATGATCCAATTCTTATTCAGATTATTAATTGTGAATTGTTCTTCACAATTAAACTTTCTAATCATTGATTCATTTCTTGAATACACTGTGCTTACTGAGTCTATCTGTTTAGCGTTTGAATTTTGTTCTTTGGAATTCACGATCAAGATTTTTAATTTCTCCAATCAATCATCACTTGTTACAGCATTTGAATGAATTTCTTCAACATATGACCTCATCAACAGATGTTCCCCATTTCTGTTCAACATATGTTTCCCATATACATATTGTATCACATATGAATCACCATCATATCACGGTCTGGTATGAAGATACTCAGAAGTTTCACAGAATATTATTTCATGATATTACATATGTGTGATAGGATATAGAAGTTTCTATGATCAATCCAGAGCCGGATGATCTACCCAAGAAACACAACCCTAGGTTAGACCTAGTGTGTGAGGGTGTGAATGAGGTAAAATGTCCGAGAGCTTGAGTGTAGGGGGAGTTAAAAGAAAATGGTGAGTGTGAGACAGGATCAAAAAGAATAAATGAAGATCCTTCCCAAACCTATATAGTTATCCGGGTAACCACATCATCTATTCATTCTCGATTCTTTGGAGATGAATATTGAAACAAGACATGGACCCAGTGTCGATAGCTCGTGTCACCCCACCAAGCTACTCAAATATCTCTTAAAAGATGTTTGTTTCAATTCTCACGGAGAATTAGCACATCATCTATCTAATCTTCACTCGGAAGATTTAGATATTGAAACAAGGAAGATATCCTCTCCGGTCTCCGAACTTCATATTCTATGCACAAGAGTCATTGATTTCAATCTGCGTCCCAGGTTGAATCAATATTTGAGCCTAATTGATATGATGATATTTCTTTGACACTTGCACGAGTCTTTGTGATTCCAACTGCATATCTTTGTGATATTGCCGGAACAGTCTGAGAACTTAGTTTTATAACTTTGATTCAGTGATGACTGGAAGTCCTATCAGTGCTACCCTGTTGCCAACACTGAAAATAGGCCACACAATTCTATGAATTGTTGTGTCAATAGTTGCTAAATGTGCTTCTATGTTAGCAGATTACCCGTCATTTGAGGGGGAGCAACTTGAGCTGGATTTGAGGGGGAGCAATCTGATATGGATGAGATATTTGATTGAGGGGGACATATGGTTCTTTGAATGGTAAACCAAATTTTGAGGGGAGTAGTTCCTGTGAATGAGATATTTGATGATGATGTCTTTGATTGTTCATGATGCTCAGGATTCTCCTAATCATCATGAGGGGGAGAAGTTTCATCAAAGACATATGCGAAGACAATGAAGGTATGGGAACTATGTGTAAGAGTTCAAAATGTTATATGTTGAAGAGTTCAAGACATCAAGTATCATTGTTTGAAGATTTCAAGGTGTTGGTTGTGAAGAAGTTACTAATGATGGTCTTTTCAATACAAGAGATGATAAGATTCGAAGAGGTAAATAGTTGAAGCAAGTGTTGATGTTGATAGTGAAGAAATTTGAAGATGTATTCAGTTGAAAGTAAAAATCTGTTTTGGTTTGAGAAGAAAAAGTGATCTTTGAAGCAAGTGTGAAGAAAGTATCAGTTAAGGGGGAGCAAGCAGAAGTTAAGGGGGAGCTAAAGAAAATTCTGAATTTAAATCTTTTGATTCTAAGGTTGAAAAGCCTTTGGATTTAAAGATTGAACTTGTGTTGTAAAGATTGATGAAGAATGTTAGATTGGTCAAAGATACCAAAGTTGGTTGAAAGTATAGTGGATTGATTCAAGTGATCTACATTGTTATTGATTTAAGAGAAGAATTATGTTTTTCTGAAGATGATTTCAAGATGAAAGACTTTGCTATGAAGATGATGCTTGCATAAATGGGGAGATTGTTATTTGTATGACTTTTGTAACCGGAATCGTTTGTTTGACATGAAGACAGAAGATCGGTAAAGCCGAAGCTCATTTTGAAGAGTGATCTCGAATACAAAGGGGGAGATTGTTAGAGCAAATATTATTGTATCCGAGATCACAAGATGAGGAAATAATATTGAAGCCAAAGAAAGTCAAACAAGGAAGTCAAATGATGGAAGTCAAAGAAGAAAGTCAAGCATCAAAGTCAAAGAAGGAAGCTTTATTGTCAAAGTCAAAGGTTTAATTAGAGGAGTCAAAGTCTTGTAATTAAAGTGTTTGACTAATTAGTCTTTGGTATAAATAGAAGGAGTTAGTGTGTAATTGAGTGAGAGCTTTATTGTAATATTCATTAGTGTGTGTTCTAGTGAGAGAATCTAGAGAGAGAAAGTTCATATTGTAAAGATTTACTTGATGAAATGAGAATTGATTGATTTGATCCATTGTTATTGCACTTACAGTAGTTTGGAAGTAGAGAACATGCATACGTATCATTGTGAAAGTGAGAGTGAGTTGAGAGTTAGTTGTGCTTAAGTGTGTGTGTTCTTGGTGTGTTTAGTGTGTGTAAACTTTTCATCAAGAATCAATGACATATAGCTTTCAAATCATTCTCTACTTGTTTGCATGTTGATTAGAACTTGAATCTGGAACAACACATTGCTTGATTTCTAAGGATCGAAACGAATTGATTAATTCGTTCCAGCTCTGATACCACTTGTAAGAACATGAAATCAAGAACAATTAGGAGGAGAGAGAGATTGAGAATCAAAAGCTTCACTTTATTCATCCATGGTGGAACTAAGTACAAAGAACACCTTGGAAAACACACACAAGCTCTCTAAACGACTCTCATCACTCTCTCTAAAGCCATTCCATCTCTATATATACTACAACACTTTAGCACCTCTATCTATACACTATTTTACACTTTAAGCCCTCCCTTTCTGTTATTTACACTTCAATGATTCTTTATAAAACTTTCACATATAAGGACATTTTATGTCCTAACAACACGGTCCTCCTAATTCCAATCCTAAATCGTTTGGTCCACAATCTAGAATCGGTAAAACAATCCTAATTAATATTGCAATGGCTCTTTTACTATCTGGTCACTCTTGGTCCAAGTAACCCCTTAACACAACCTCTTGGTCCAAGGTCAAGCTAAGGTAGGTTGATTAACCTTTCGGAGTCTATTCGTTTTGGTTCAACAAATACACCCAACCAATTGAATTCAAATTGCCACAACACTATCAATCAGAAAAGCACCATAATAAACATTCAATTAATCAAAACAAACCAGTAAACATTAATCACAAAAGTATCATCCATAAAGGTTCATCGACCATGACAAGCACTACTACTAAAAACTACTCACTAATCATAATGAAAACGAAAACAAAGGTAGACATCGACATGATACCGACAGTACAACGACGGATGATCAGAGATCGAACCCCGCAGCGTATCGGCACCACTCGACTGCTTCGTATCTTCCCCGTATCGTGCGAACCTTTTCGAACAAGCTTTAGACTGAAGGAGGAGGCTGATATTTAAAGAAAAACGCCCAGGGGTCATCTAGCGATCGCCAGACTGCAAGTTTGGCGATGCCAGACACTTAGGTCAACTTGGTCTTCAACTTTTATCGAACTTGGCGGCGCCAGATTCTAAACTTGGCGGATGCCAGATTGCTACTGTGTTGCCTTTGTGCAATTTTCACGTTTTTTCGTTTTTTTTCGTACTTTTCCGTTCCACGGCCTCCAAATCCTTCACAAACAACAATAAGCTCATTTAGTGCATGAAATGATCAGAAATGAGTGAGAAATGGGGTAAAGTCATACAATTACGCTCAACCAAAACATGTATAATTTTGGTGTTATCAAAATCCCCACACTTAAGCTTTGATTGTCCTCAATCATGTAACACCCCGCTAAAGCGGAAACACGAGGTGCGACAGTCTCGATTTCAAAGCAATAGGAGATATACACACCAATCATTCATAACATTAATAATTTAAATATGTTTACAAGACATATAAATCCAACCGGAGTTCATAAATTACAAATTCTTTTACAAAATCCGAATAACATCGAAACATGATTGGCGTTCACAAAAAGCTCTAAAAGCCTAAATCAAACCTTCGGGTTTCCTGAAAAGCATGTTAAAACAAGTGTCAACTACGAGAGTTGGTGAGTTCACAGGTTTTTATAAGTACAAAACAGTTATGTACAATATCAATTTCAATAAAACATTTATTCGCAACATTTTTGTAAACAGTTTGGTGAATCAGTTCATTCACCCAATAAACAATTTAGTGAATTAGTTCATTCACTCAATTTTTATAAAAAGTTTGGTGAATCAGTTCATTCACCCCAAAAATAGCAGTTTGGTGAATCAGATCATTCACCTAATAAACAGTTTAGTATCAAGTAGTGAGTAAATTTCCCGGGTGATGTGTTAATTACATGATATATATCAGTGAGTTACTACAATCCTTCATTTTGTGACATAGCTACGCCCCTATCCAGCCTTGCCGGGGGAAAACAAATTTCCAGCCGGGGTGAATATTTTTTCAATACAGTGCACCTATCACTCGTCAGTTTTAGGTGGGTATGTCAATCCAAATAGCGCTATCCACATGTATCATAGGCCCAATTTGTATGGGTTAATAGTAGTGCAGGGGACATTTTCATTTTCTGCTCACGATATCATGCTTCAACATATCAAAATTTAGCTCACAAAACATTTCATTTCATTTTATTTTGAGACTAGCCAAAACATTTGATTTCAATTTTGATTCGATGCTCAAAATTCATTTCATTTAATTTCATTTTGATACACGAAGTGCATTCCATTTCAATAGATCATTTCATTTCAATGATCGCATAACAATTCATTTCATTTTATGAAAACATGTCATATCATTTCAATAAAACGTTTCATTTCATTTTGTCTCCATAAATCATTTCATTTCGATAATTCATTTCATTTCAAGAATCACATAACATTTCATTTCATTTAAACATTTCATTTCAATTCCTTTCGGAATTCAAAGTTCATTTCATTTCGCAACATTTTCACAAATAGGCACATTCATTCATACGCATGCTTTTCACCCCAAAAACTTCGTAAAAACGGTAAAATGGGGCTGTGAATACTCACCTCGAGCGTTTAGTGCGATTTCGTAAGTGATGGTGCGTGATCTAATCCCGGCTCCGAACTATTTCGCCCTATCAAACACGTAATTTTTAACGTAAGTTCTAAGTTCAACGGTCCCTATCAAAATCGTACCGATATCCATATAATGCCATTATGTTATTTATATAGTCCAAAATAGTAAAAATTCATTTTATCACATTTTGGAGTCTTCCACACATTTTGGAAGGTTCAAAGTTCAAAATTTTGGATTTTATAAATTTTCCAGAATCTGCCAAAATTTTAAGTTGTAAAAATTACCACTTTGAACTTAGGTCCTCCAAATAATAAGTCCTTAAATTTTTACCCTCTGATTTAGGGGATGTTAGGAACAATTTCACCAAATTTCATTATTTTTAGAGGTCTTTTACTATTTTTAAACATTTTTGCAAAATCAGTGGTACCTTCTCATTTTCCAGAATACCTTTCAGTGATGTTTTATTCATAAATAATTCATAACACCACTAAATTACGAATTTCAAAAGAGATTTTCTAGCCAACACATATACCAAGCTTTTGGAACAAGTTTCATATCATTTAGGTGGTTTTTGAGGGAGATATGACCTCTTAAAGTGGTGCATGTGTAATCTGCCACAAGGGGACAGCCTACACCACCAACTCATTCTCATTGGTTGAAGCCTCAAAAATCCATCAAATGACATGATTTTGGATTCTATAGAAAGCTAACTCAGAGTACTTGAGTTTAGAATTAAAAAGTTTGCATTTTGAATGATTTATCAAAGAGTTATACATGCATGAAGATGACTCAAATTCCTGACCAAGTGCTGTTGCACACGAAAATGTTTAATGATGGTTTGGGTTCAAATCTTGGTGTTTTTGTACAAATCCAGTGGGGTTTGAACCCTAACACTTTAAATATCAATCCATAAAAATTTCATGAAGAAATGAGTTCGAGAAAACCCTTTTTGGGTCGTGTAAACTACATGCAAAAACATTGACAGAATCTGTCAAGAATCCAACACCATTTTTACCACCAAAACACATAAAATCATAAACTTTTGGGGTTTTTCTTGCTATTTTACCCCCAAATCAGATTATACAAGTGAAAAATAAATTAAACATGTTTTAGTACCATCAAGACTCATGCATGAACTATTAGCAAAGTTTAGCCCAAGAATGATGGTCAACAACATCACATAAACGATTTTCAACTCCTATCTTGTGTTCTTATGGGGAAATCATGGATTTTCACCTTCTTAGATTGTTTTCAAACATTTCTAAGGCTAAATCTCCTTCCCAAACAACAAGAGGATTAAGAAACCATAGAAGTAGGTTAAAACCTCAAGAAAATACGAAAATGAAGCTTAAAATGCTCAAAAACGAGGTTTAACACATACACAATGCTCTTACCTTTGAGATTATAACACTTTTACTCTTGGAATGGTGTTTGATCTTTCAAAAATATGGTTTGAATAAGGGATGAAGGCTGGATTTTCTAGAGAGAAAGAGAGAAATGAGAGAGAGAAGAGAAAAGAGAGAGTGTTTGAATTTTTTTGAAATAGAAAATGATGGAGTGTGTGTAAGAAGTTATGGGAAAAGAGAAAAAGAGAGAGAGATGTATGGGGGGAAGGGGTGGTGGCTGGCCACATGGGGCCCACCCCAACCCTTTTCATCTTTTTTTTTTTTAATAAAAACAGTGTAGTCCTTATACTGTTAATTCGACGCAGTACCGGGTTTTGGCGCTTTTTCGGCAAGAACCGACTTTTTCAAAGGCACTTTTGGACTATATGGAACAGTTTATTCATGTTTTTAACAAAATTCTATATTTTGTACATTTCGTTTTCAAATTTTGGCATTATAGGATTTTCGGACGTTTCCGGGCCGGTACGAGCTGTTTCGGGCATTTTCCGGGACTTTTAGGATTTTTGCCTAACTTTTTCACGCAACTAACCTAAATTATTCAGGCAACTTAATTTCTACTTTTTCCACTTACGGGAATGCTACTGAGCAAAATAAACAGGTAGCTAACCTGAACGTCAAAAAATTGACGGATGTCACAAATCAAAAGACTGAAAGATAAGAAAGATAACTCCAAAATTATCTCCACCCAAGATCATCTAAGAAAACAAAGTATACTCACACAATCGAACACGCAAACAAGACTCATCAAGTAATCGGATACCAAGATCAACCTTTTACCCTCGCATAGTATAAATAGTTATATAAAGTGTATCTCTCGGGGGTAAAAGTGTATATGTAAGTGATCACACCAATACTCGACTAATTCCTGCATGCATAAGCTTGTCATCAAATCTAATCTCCACCACTGAGAAGTTATCAACCGTCAAGAGGACTTTAGGGTTGTAATGTTAGGCTAAGGGTTAAGGGTAGGATAAAGGATATATAAGTGACTAAGGTTATTGCAACAAAAACTTGAAAACTCAATTAGTAATGATCCAAACAGTGAAACAATCTGACTTTCAAACAATGAATTCTTGGGATGAGCATTTTCTCTCTTTCTTTTAGAATTGGCCTAAGCCTATGGCTTATTTGGGGCACAAATTCTTTTTCAATCTTTTCTGCTCTTATTCTTTTCTTTTCTGAGTTCTCGACTCTTTTGATATTTCTTTTCTTTTCTGAGTCTCAAATATTTTCTTCTCTCTCTTTTCTTTTCCTCTCTATATTTTTTTTCAGAGCAGCAACTATGTTGCTTTTGGGCTCTTTTAACTCTCAATCCCATAAAAATTGTCAGATTTGAAAAACTGGATCAAAACATCTCAAGATTCAAATTTAAGTTAAGGCCAAAAGATAGATAAAACAATTAGGCTCAAGGATAAGATGTATAGTGGGTAAAGAAATGAAAAGGCTAAGGCTCAAAATGGTTACAAGGGATGAAGTACTTAAGATGAGTACTTTATAATAAAAGGTTAGGCAAATCAAATAACCTTATGGTGAGGTTATTTGACGAAGTCTAAAAGGGTTAGAAACGAAGGCCTCTATCAGTGCAATGGTGATAAATACCTCTCTTATGTGGTCTCGACAAGCATTCAAATGACAAGTTCTACCTTGGGTCAAAGTCGGTATTCCTCACGAAATAAACAGATATAACAATTAAGGCTCAAACTCTCAATGGAATTGGGTGAGGCACTCATGGTAATCAGTATTCCAAGGCATCCTTTTACTCAACTAACCCTATTCAGTGTTCTCCTATGCAAGCAACTTAGTCTCAAAAACAATCTCAGATTTCGAAAAAAATTAGGGCCAAATCTCAAAGCTTTCAAACAATTTAAAAACGACAAACCATAAAGCAAAAAGTGAACCCATTTAAACAGATAAGTCTACATAACCCCCTCCCCACACTTAAAATTTGCAGTGTCCTCAATTCAACAATTAACACAATTATGGAGTAATTGGGAAAAAGAGAAACTTCCCGGGTTATGTGACGAAATATGTTCTGATCTGAGAGTGGTCCAAAAAATCTTGCTCGATCAAAGATCATAAGTCGCTGTATCTACCAACAAAAAGAAAAAGAAAAAGTAAAAACGAACTAATAAAAATAAACCAACCAAACTATTAAAAAAACTACTAAAAATCCTAAGCAAACCAAACAAAATAAAAATTGTTCAAATCAAACCACACCACACCACGCAGTTTAAAGTTCAAAGTAGAGTACAACCCAATCGTAACCAGCTCACTATTTTCGAATTTCTCCTTTCGAACTTACCTAGGCCACTCATTTCGCGGCGCGAAATTTGAATTTTCGCGATCGCGAAATGGCTACTGTTTGGCTATTTTTTACATTTGATCGGGTTGCAATTTCCTTTGGCTGATGCTGTAAAATTGATTAGATCACAAACAAAAACAAAAATAACTAAGAAAAACACGGGTTGCCTCCCGAGAAGCGTTTGTTTTTAAAACGAGTCACGAGCCTGACTCGAGGAACCAACTAAGTAATTGGCTCTTCAGAAAGAAAACAGACCTCGCCATTTCTGACAGGGTCGTTCTCATTGTAAAGCTTCAGTCTATGGCCATTTACCTTAAATGCTCCTCTTTCGGTCATTAGGTCCACATATCCCGAGGGATACTCTTTTAGGACGACATACGGACCTATCCAACGTGACTTTAACTTACCTGGGGAAAATTTAAAGCGAGTTTGATACATTAATACCTTGTCCCCCGCTTTGAACACCTTCACTTCCTTTAGATGCGCATCATGCCATTTCTTTCGCTGCTTCTTGTAAATCTTCGAGTTCTCATAAGCGAGAGATCTAAGCTCTTCCAATTCGTGCAAGCTTATCAATCTTTCCCTTCCACTTGCGATGTCATCCAAGTGAACTCTCTTTAGTGCCCATAGTGCTTTGTACTCGAACTCAAATGGAAGGTGACACGCTTTCCCATAAAGCATTCGATAAGGAGTGCTTCCAATTGGTGTTTTGTAGGCTGTACGATATGCCCATAGTGCATCTTCAAGCTTTTGCGACCATATCTTTGGGTTGTTATCGACCGTCTTTTCCAAGATTCGTTTCAACGCCCTGTTGGTGTTTTCTGCTTGACCATTGGCTTGCGGATGGTAGGCGGTCGAGAATCGATGATGCACTCCATATGTTTTTTAAGGTCTTTTCACGGGTTTTTACAAATAAAATGGTTTTTATTTGATTAACACTATATATATAGAGAGAGAGAGAGAGGAGTTAATCAAGAGAGGAAAGTTCAAATGCGAACCACTTTTACATTATAAACATGGGGACGAATCTCAGCCACTCATTCGGTCAACAATGACGGCTTTGACCGGTCCTCCTCTTTAATGATTTCTACCCTCCCATGAATCGCGTCAATCCTCCGTGATCACGTCCATCGTAACCGCGAGATGAGTGACTGAGATTCATCCTCATGGTTCACATTTGAACCACCCCTATAGTATTAGGTTCAAATGAGAAGTAGAGAAGTGATCTCCACCACTCAGTCGGTCAATAAAGCTTTTGACCAGGTCCCCTTCTTTAATAATCTCTACCCTCTTATAACTAAACAAATTAACTTTGTATATTCTACCTAAACTTAGGGTATTAGAGGGGTAGGATATACGATTAAACCTTTTTTATATCTTTAAGGACAAAAGTTGTTTCCAAGATAATTAATTAAACTAAAGGGAAAAGTACACCAAAATGTATCCAACTTATCATGTTTTATCATTGTATGTACTCAACTTTCAAACTTACCATTTAATGTATCGAACTTGCTAAAATTTGCCATTGTATGTATCCGATGACTTGTTACCGGAAAAAGGCTGACGTGTAGCTGACGTGGAACAAATTATATCTGATGTGGAATATATTTAAAAAAAGAGTAAACTACATATTGGTCCATGAGGTTTACAAAAACCAACAATTTTGGTCCCTAGGGGTTAAATTCTACAAAACCCAACAAATTGAGGGTTAAATTGTATAAATAAACACATTTTGTTCTCTCTCTCTCTCATTTGCGACTGAAGAATGTCGTTGGCCCCATCTCCGGCAGCCGGCGACACCACCCCCGAAAACACCACTTCGGCGGCCGGCGGCACCACCCCCATCTCCGGTATCATCTCTCTCTTTCCCCTCTCTCTATTTCTCTCTTTCTCGTTCAACCTCTACGAGGATCTGGATGAAATTGCCGCCGGTGGTGGTGGTCCAGATCTAGCAACGTCTCTCCCTCTCTCGTTCCACCAACCTGATCTGGAAACCCCTACAAAATCAACGCCGGTGGTGGTGGTGGTTTGGGGGGTTTTGTTGATTTGAGGGTTTTATTGATTTGGTGGTGGTTGGTTTAGAGTGGTGGTGGTGGTGGTGGGGGTTTGGTAGTGGCGGTGCTGGTGGTGGTGGGTGCTGGTTTGGAAGCAGCGATGGCGGTGCCAGTGTTGGTGGTGGGTTTGGTGATGGTGGTGGAGATTGCGTGGTGGTGGTGGCGGCGGCTGTGGAAATGGATGTGGTGGTGGTGGGTATGGAGATGGTGGCGGCGGCTGCTGTAGAGATGGTGGGTGTGGTGGTGGTTTGGTGGTGGTGGGTGTGGTGGTGGTTTGGTGGTGGTGGTGGTGGTAGCTGTGGTGGTGGGGGTGGTGGATGTGGTGGTGATGGTGGATATGGTGGTGGTGGTGGGTGTAGAGATGGTGGCGGCGGCTGCTATAGAGATGGTTGGTGGTGGTGGTGGTGGTGGGGGTGGCATTATACTAACATGGCAAAACAGGTATAATGAGTTGGCATCCCATGTGGCAGTCTATGTGGTAGCCTATGTGGCAATTTTACCGGTTACCTTCTTAGTAGGTCACTGGATACATACAATGGCAAGTTTTAGCAAGTTCGATACATTAAATGGTAAGTTTGAAAGTTGAGTACATACAATGATAAAACGTGACAAGTTGGATACATTTTGGTGTACTTTTTCGTAAACTAAAATCTTTATATACAAGTATAGTTGCAAGATAAAATATAAACAAAAGTGGCTTAGCCTTCTTCAATCTGAACGTTGGCCTAAAAATATATATAGACTTAAACTAAAAAATATAAACAAAAATTGCCCAATGGCTAGGCCTATAAACGAACTGAACTAACACGAACCGAGGCTTGTTCTTGTTTGTTCGTTTAACTTAATCAAACAAACGAATGAACACGAATGGTAAACGAATGAAATGTTTTGTGTTCATGTTCGTCGTTCATTAATAAAATTTTGTTTGTTTGTATTCGTTTATGTTCGTTCATTAAGAGTTAAACGAATGAACTTAAGTGAACATAAACCGACAAACGAACGAACTTAATTGAACATAAACAAACGAACTTAAATGAACATAAATGAATAAACTCAAATGAACAAAAAAAATCACCGTTAATCATCATTTCATTGGTAAAAATAACCATAACAAAATGAAAAACCGAGTTTTTTTACGAGATATAGAAAAGGAATTCTAAAAAAATAAAAAAAGGAATTCTACAAGAATTAACATATTAATGTCATATTATATAAATATGTTTATATATATAATGAACCTAAAAGGACGAACCTAAACGAACATAAACAAACAAACGTAAGAGAACAAAAATGAATGAACGTAAACGTTCGGTTCGTTTACAACCCTAACTATGGCTATACATAGACTTAAACTCCCTTGCACCTCAATCTAAAAGGTTGGCCTAATAAATATATGGTAAATAGTTCCCTGATTAAAGAAACGTGGTACCTCTATTTATGTATAAATTTCATATCTCCAATAAATAGCCTTCTTTCTTACCATCTCTAAAATCTTTGCCCAAATAATAAGAGCCTACTTCAATACAAATGGGTAAAGCCATATGTTTCTTGTTTCTTATAGCAATGGTTTCCAGGAACCATGCTATTGTTGTCGATATAAAAGCGAAAGGTGCCAAGGGCGATGGCAAAACTGATGATGGCCCGGTAATCATAACATATATACATCGATGCATCGTTTATTTTTATGTGTTTAATTCTTATGATGTTTTTGCTAGCAAATTGTATGTATGTATGTATAGTATGTGTATATATATAGTATCATGAATAAAAGAATTGAAGGTTTAAACCAGAATGCTAACTATTTAATAAAAACAACAAACTATACATTAAGGGAAAAAAATGGAGCTTTTTGTAAATATAGGGGTGTTTGGAAAAATGTTAGTAGAAACAAGGGTGTTTTGAAAGTGTTTGAGAGAGGGCCCACGATTCTTATACTGATTTTATATTTTCATTTTAAACTTCTATGAATTTACAGATTTAACCCTTGATTTAAATCTTACTTTTTTATTTATCTCTATTATTTTTAAGTTTTATTTATACCCATGTTGTATATTATGTATTAATTAATTTATTCAAGTATGTGAGTAAAGTTTATGTATTATTTCTTAGTAAACTATATGTTTATATAGATCTCAATTTAGTACCTTCAAATTAATACAAGCATTATTATTTTACAATGTTAGGAAATACTTACAATACATGTTAAAGTGCTCAATAACTTACGATGTTTTGCATCGTATTGCACACATACATATCTAATATACATATATAATCAATATATAGTTAGTATATTACATTGTTAAGAAATTATAATACGAATTAAACTATGACTTAGAATATAAATGTACAGTAATCAAAACACTCAACACAAATTTTACTAACATAAAGATATTGAATATTACAAAATTTACATGAATTATTATTATCAATATAATTTAATTATATAACTTTTTAAAAAATAATACACGAATTTTAATATATTAAATACTGAATTAATGGAATCTATCTAAACATATGGTTTCTAAAAGATAATTCATTAATTTTAATTACATATTTTGAATAAGTTAATTAATACATAATATACAATGAGGGTTTAAAATAAAATTTAATACAGATAAATATAAAGTATGATGTAAGTGAAAGGTTAAATATGTAAATATATAAAAGTTTAAAATAGAAAATAAAAAACCAATATGTAAAAATAGTGGGTCATCTCAAAACACCCATATTTTTACAAACCTTTTCAAAAGACCCTTATTTCTACCAACACTTTTCCTAACACACCTATATCTGCAAAAACCTCGAAAAAAATGGAGGCTTACCACTTTGGCCGCGATTTAAGTTGCGAGGCAAAGTCCCACGAATCTTGTATGTTTGTTTACATTAACATCCGTTTTCTTTTTTATACTAATAACACAGGGTTCTCGTATAAACCCAACTCTTTGTGAATAAAAATGTCGGTATTTGATTATTAGGCACTAGATAAAGCTTGGAGAGAAGCATGCGCAGGAGGACCATCACCGAGCTCGGTGTTGATACCACCAGGGACTTATATGGTATTTCCTCCGATCCAGTTTAGTGGTCCATGTAAGGGTCCAGTTGAGATCAAGGCCATTGGAGCCACTATCAAGGCCCCACCTGAGCTTGCAAGGTTCAAATCCGATGAATGGATACTATTTGAGCGTATCGATAGGTTGACTATGATTGGTGGTACTTTTGACGGCCAAGGCCATGAAGCATGGAAGAATCCCAAATGCGGCGATAATGATAATTGCCATTTACCGGTCGTAAGTAGTAGCTAGTGTTTCTTTTAAACTTGTTGATTATATGGGATGATGTTAATTAATTTCTCCATTCATTCATATCTCAGAATCTCAGATTTAGTTTGGTCAAGAATTCATTGCTAAAAGACGTAACATCTCTCAATAGCAAATTCTTTCACATGAGCCTACATGGTTGTGATAACACCAACCTTGATCATATTACAGCAGTTGCACCGGCTGACAGCGACAACACAGATGGAGTTCACATCAAGCACGTAAACGGGCTCAACATCACGAATTCTAACATAAAGACCGGTGATGATTGCGTTTCTATTGGAGATGGAAGCAAGAACGTCCACCTGGAGAAGTTGACATGTGGACCTGGCCATGGCATCAGTATTGGAAGCTTGGGCAAATATGCAAATGAAAAACCAGTACAAGGAATCTGGGTCAAGAACTGCACCATCACCGGAACCAGCAACGGAGTCAGGATCAAGACCTGGCCTAATTCTCCCCCAGGAACGGCCACCGACATACATTTCGATGATATCATCATGAACAACGTCGGAAATCCCATATTGATCGATCAAGAATATTGCGCTAGTAGAAATTGCAAGGTATCAAACCAATATTACGTACTAATTGTTCACACACGCACACACAACTCTAGGGTTCCTTTTGTTTGCTAATTACCGTGCATTTTGCATTAAGTATGTTAACCATTAACCACCACCGTAGATCATTTACACCAATGACTTAGATTAATTGCCTAATTTAACCATTTTTAATTACTTCCTAAAATATAGAAGTTACTTTCTAAAATATGGAAAGGTGCTCTACATGTGAGAAAGAAAAAAGAAATCCTATTGCTCCATTTTTGGTTAACATGGTTTATACAAAATATATGGTTAACAAAAAAAGCTAACTTTCTTTCTCTCTCTCTCTCTTATATATATATATATATATAATTATAGATCAGTTGAAGTACTATTTTTGGATTGTTTTATGACTAATTAATAGAAAGCTGGTGCTCCATCGAAAGTGAAAATATCGAATGTGAGCTTCAAGAAGATCAGGGGTACATCAGCAACGAAGGTGGCTTTGAAGATTGCTTGTAGCCAAGGAATACCATGCGACAACATAGAGGTGTCTGATATCAACTTGACATACAAGGGAGCTAAAGAAGGAGGAGCTGCTATCTCTGAGTGTTCTAACGTCAAGCCCAAAGTAATTGGTAAAAATATCCCTCCAGTTTGTTCGGGTGACCCCACATCACATATAGCAACGTGATATACATTAAGACTTAGATTCAAGTAAGACCAAACATTTTCCGTGAGACCGGTGATACCAATAATTTTTACATGAAACTTCACAACAAAACACTGATGAAGGTTAAAGAAAACCGAACATTCATCGTAAAAACACTGTAAATGTTACGTTCCTGGTGTTTTTTGGGGTGAAGGTTCGAATGATTTATTTGTTACCTTCATAGTTTTTTGAGGTGTGAATGTTTCGTTTTTTTTCCTCGATAGTGTTTTTAGTATGTTTTTACGTTGAATGTTCGATTTTTTAAACCTTTTCACAGTGTTTTTCTGTGAAGTTTCATATAAAAAGTGTCGGTCTCACCGGTCTTACGGAAACAGCTTGGTTTCACCGGAACCCAACTCTATCCAATAAAGTGTGGTGGGTTTCTTATAGATTTGTAGTTCAAATATTTCAAGTTCTATATATTTGTAGTCTTTAGAATATTTTATGTGTATATTAATTACTTAACTAACTACTTAATGGAATAGAAGTAAATCTTGGTTTTTGCTATAGTAGACACGTATCGTTGCGTAATGCAACACCAATATAATGATCTCGAATCTAGAGCTGAGAATTCGAAAGAATAAGTTTGTTTTATGATCAGTTTTATTCTACTGCCAATTTTAAGGGTTTGTTTGTTTTTAAATTGTAAATAACTTGTGCATACCATGGAGGGTTACGAGGGTGATTTCCCCATTTTCTGTTTATTTGAGGTTTTCCTTTGAACACCCCCTTATCTCTCTCTCTCTCTCTCTCTTATATTTATATATATATATAGAGAGAGAGAGAGAGAGAGAGAGGAAAGTTCAAATGTGAACCACCTTTTGGTTGTGAACGTGAGGACAGCCGAGAGCGCGACACGTGACGACTTTGAGTGTGGTCCCCCTCTTTAATTCAATGCCCTCCCATGAATCGCGCCTAGTCATCCGTCGTGGATCTGACGTGGCGCCAGTATGTGCATGTGTGCACTGGTTTCCTCGTCAACAAGGTTCCATTTGAACCACCCTAATATATATATATAACCATTATATTACGAAATATAGTGATATTATGGTAATTACGGGTCTATAGACTAAATATATATGGAAAGATAATATTCATTCATTATGATTATAGCTTTACATTAGGAAACATAATGAAATCAAATATTTATAAGAATAGATGAATGACTATGATTGGTTTGTATAGTTCTGTTAGAATTGTGTGGTTTGTAATTGCAACCAACCCTATAACTTTTTTTTTCTTCAAATAAGAGGTGTAGAAGTCTAAAGTATTATTTCATTTCTCTTTTTTAAAAGGAGGTGCTGAAGTATGAAAGTTAAATCAGTAAGACTGTTTATTTTGTAAAGTGAAAAATGTTTGAATATGTATAATTGTCTTTTTATCCCTAATATGTAAATTCAACTTACATGCGTCAATTGAAGTGAGCACGACATGACATAACGAAAAAAAGAAATAAAAAAAAGGATGTTGGCAGATTTATGAGACTGTGAAGTTATAATCATATCTCATACAATGAAGCCCCGATTTAAATGATTTAGGATGTTCTGGAAATTCAATACACATATCTACAATCTTCGTGTTTTGCATTTTTGTAATTTCGGGTTGTATCTGGCTAAAACCGATATTGAATTCAAAAGAATAGCTCTGAACAAAAATAAGAGGTGATTAAGTGGCTAGTTATCACTTAATTATTCAAAGGACATTAATGGTTAAGAGAAGTCGAATTTGAGCCTTCAAAACTGTAGCAAGAAAGTGTTGACTATGATCCTTACGACTTACTTCTGAGTCATATGGAATTAAAGAAACGAGATGAATTTTCAATGGGAGGATGAAAAACGCAAAGGAAAATACTAATTGGATTCAATATGACACATGATATTGTATTAAGGTGAGAGTTAAAAATGGTAGAAACATTTGTTGGTAAGTCAACGCGACCTAGTCAGCTAACTGGGTTGCATACGCCTGCTCTACCTTCATATCTGCCTTGTGTTTCCGTTAAAGCTCTAACTCTGCTTGATAGCGCTTTAACTGCGTTTCTATCCTTTGAAGATTCTCTCTCAACTCATTTACCTATATGATATGACATTTGACACATAATCAACAATTGTTGGCTACCAAAATTAAGTTATGACAATTAAGATGTATAAATAATTGATGTGTATACCTTTAGATGAGAATACAGACCAACCGCTACTGATATATACACTCCCTCGTTACAACATAATGGGAATTTCGGCTCGTGCCAAACCCAAAAAGACGACACTTCCTTTGTCCTTTGGTACTCTGCTCACAGAGCGACGTCATCAATCGGAGGGTCGTCGGAACTTGGGCTCGAAATCAAACCAGGAAAAGGAAAAATTATAGAACATGAAATCAAATTCTAAAATCCCTAAAATCAAACGCAAAATCATCCATAAAATCCCTAGAAATGACACCCGGAAGAGGGTGCACGATATGGAGATGATCTGACATCTGACGTAGCGAGATGAGAAGAGTAGAGAGGAGATTTTCTAGTGAGAGGGTTGTGTGGGATGAGATGGTCAGGCATTCTAATGATTGCATTCTTCAACCACTCCGATGAGATGCTCTGTCGAGAGGGATGCCTCTATATAAATTCTTAAACAACATCTCTACAACAAGGAAGAAGGGCACGAGAAGGGAGGATATGGACAGATCAAATATAGCATATCTTTTGAAGGTGAAGCAGGGGCAGTGAAAAACAGTGGAAGTCTTGTGTTACGGGAGGGGTAGGGGTCATCTTTTACACAACTAAGGCATAGAAGAAATGAGAGAAAACTGAGCGAATAAGTTACTTTCTTTCTAGTTAAGTCACAACCAAAATACATCTTATTCAGTAATCTATATGGGTTATTAAGTCCATTAAGCCATCACCAAACAGGTCCTAAGTATCGAAAGAATAACGTTTTACAATATAACCATTGAATAAAAAGGATCAGATGTCGTTATTGATATCCAATATGTATCAACCATTTCTTTATAGAGTAAATTTTGATTTTAGTCCCCGTAGTTTGTTATAAATTTCAATTTTCGTCCTTGTGGTTTAGAAATTTCTGTTTTGTCCCTATAATTTGTAATTAATTGCTATTTTCGTGGGAAATTAGTCAACTTAGCCATCTCAAAAATAACTATTGGCCTCCTAACCAAACCCTTTACCACTTTGCACTCCATGGCCACGAGGTTCAGCAAAATCCCGCAAAGGTTCTGCAAAATCCCTCAAAACCCCTTATTTTGCGGAACCTCAATAAAAAGATTTTTTTTTTAACTTCAGCAGAAGTCAGCAAAATCCCCCTACTTCAGCAAAAGTCAGCAAAAAACCCCCTTACTTCAGCAAAATTTTGTGAAACCTCAAAACCCCTTAGTTTTTTTTTTCTTCTTTTTATTGAGGTTCCGCAAAAGAAGGGGTTTTGAGGGATTTGGTTAGGAGACCAATAGTTATTTTTGAGATGGCTAAGTTGGCTAATTTCTCTATTTTTGTCCCTAAAATAATTCCTACTTTTAAAGTATAAGTGACTAAAGTAGTAAAATTTTTTTAACCACATGGACCAATATCACAATAAGCTATAAATCAAAAAAATGAAAATAGCAATAAATTACAAATTATAGGAACGAAAACCGCAATCTTTAAACCATAAGAACAAAAATCAAAATTTTTAATAAATCATAGGAACAAAATAAAATAATTACTGTTGATATTAGTTTTCAACAAAATTATAGATTAGTATAATTTAACGATTAAAATAGATAAAATTTTAGATGTTTGGCATTTTTAGGTTAACCAACCTAAGCGTAAGTTTTAGAAATCTCTTTTGTGGTTTTAATTAAATAACCTAACAACTTGATGCAACTGAAATTCCAAACTTAAGTAACCAAACAAATTAACTTTGTTATATTCTACCTAAACTTAATTAGGGTATTAGAGGGGTAGACATACGGTAAACTTTTTTTTATAAAGTGTATTACATTGGTTGTTTTTGTGGTTTCAAATTTTGAACTTGATCCTAAAACAAATTATCTACACTGATAGTCCATAATTTTTATTTTCATAACACTCATGGTCTGTCTACTTTACAATGTTAGTTAATAATAATTATGAAGGACTAACTTGTTTTTAAATAAACTTTGGGGACCAAAATTGTAATCTTCTCTAAGATTTAATTAATTCATGGTTTCTTTTAACTTTCTATTAAAAATATTATATATATCTAATTAAAAATTAAATTTATTAAAAGTTAAATAAATATCAAAAAATTTATTTAAAAACTAATAAGTTCATAAAAATTATATTTAAAAAAAAAATTCAAGTTTAACAAAATAAAAAAGTAAGATAAATTTATATGTCTTTTGAGTTGAGAAATTAAAACAGGAAATTAAGTTCGCTTAATTAGGTAAACTTATTAACATATAGTCAAATTATAAAAAAATTAAACTAACAACAAAACAAATATTTTATATTAAGGTTATAAAAACATTGTTTATTTAAATATTTTTTATAAGATATTAGTTTTTATAGATTTTTTTAAATATTGTTATAAAAATTTTAATCCGGCGTTTTGTATTATAAGTGTATAAAATCTTGTTATGATGTCCAAAAACGTCCTATAAACTTATTCTAATGCTTAAAGAAAATCACATTTTATTTTATGATTATATAAATTAAATCTTATAAAGTAGTTTATTAGGATGCTTAAAAAAATTTGGTACCATACAAACCTAAATGTGTTGTAATAATTTTTCATAATTTTTTTTTGATGATCATTGTTTTTTTTTTGAATATCATTGTTTTAATATTATTTTGTTGTTATTTGAATTACTTATAATTTAAACATATATTAATATTTTCATGTTAATTTAACTTAATTTTAAATTTTGCTCGAATATTTGAATTTCTAACTACAAAAATATTTGAATTTATCTTGATATCATTTATTTTTTCTAAATTTGAGATTTTATCTAAATATTTTATAAGTTTGATAGCAAATTCATCTAAATACTTATAATTTGAACATATCATTTGTTTTTTTGTACTTGATACTAAAAATATTTTATAAAATTAATATTTTCTAAGTAAATATAAAAATATTTATTTAATATTTAATTTACTTTAATAAGTTTGATTGTTTTATTTAGTATATAAATTATTTTTGGTTGAAAGTTAAAACAAAAATAAATCAAATAAATCTTAGAGAAAATTAAAATTTTGGTCCTTAGAGTCTATTTAAAATCAAATTAGTCCCTCATTTTTTTTTTAACTAACATTTTTACACAAAGGGATCATGAACATTATGAAAATGAAAACTTAGAGACCACGGATGTAAATACTATGTTTTAGAACTGAATCCAAAATCTAAGCAAATCACAAGGAACTGGTGTAATTCACTCTTTTTTATATCTTGAAGGACAAAAGTTGTTTCCAAGATAATCAATCTACAACCTATATATACAAGTACAATTACAAGATAAAATATAAACAAATATGGCTTAGCCTTCTTCAATCTGAAACGTTGGCCTAAAAATATATGGTAAATGGTTCCTAGATTTAAGAAACTTGGTACCTCTATTTCTCCAATAAATAGTCTTCTTCCTTTCCCATTTGTATTGAAGTAGGTTCTTATTATTTGGGCAAAGATTTTAGAGATGGTAAGGAAGAAAACTATTTATTGGAGAAATAGAGGTACCAAGTTTCTTAAATCTAGGAACCATTTACCATATATTTTTAGGCCAACGTTTCAGATTGAAGAAGGCTAAGCCATATTTGTTTATATTTTATCTTGTAATTGTACTTGTATATATAGGTTTTAGTTTGATTATCTTGGAAACAACTTTTGTCCTTCAAGATATAAAAAAGAGTGAATTACACCAGTTCCTTGTGATTTGCTTAGATTTTGGATTCAGTTCTAAAACAAAGTATTTACATCCGTGGTCTCTAAGTTTTCATTTTCATAATGTTCATGATCCCTTTGTGTAAAAATGTTAGTTAAAAATAAAAACGAGGGACTAATTTGATTTTAAATAGACTCTAAGGACCAAAATTTTAATTTTCTCTACTATTTAATTGATTTATTTTTGTTTTAACTTTCAACCAAAAATAATTTATATACTAAATAAAAAAATCAAACTTATTAAAGTAAATTAAATATTAAATAAATATTTTTATATTTACTTAGAAAATATTAAATTTATAAAATATTTTTAGTATCAAGTACAAAAAAACAAATGATATGTTCAAATTATAAGTATTTAGATGAATTTGCTATCAAATTTATAAATTATTTAGATAAAATCTCAAATTTAGAAAAAATAAATGAAATCAAGATAAATTCAAATATTTTTGTAGTTAGAAATTCAAATATTCGAGCAAAATTTAAAATTAAGTTAAATTAACATGAAAATATTAATATATGTTTAAATTATAAGTAATTCAAATAACAACAAAATAATATTAAAACAATGATATTAAAAAAAAACAATGATCATCAAAAAAAAATTATGAAAAATTATTACAACACATTTAGGTTTGTATGGTACCAAATTTTTTTTAAGCATCCTAATAAACTACTTTATAAGATTTAATTTACATAATCATAAAATAAAATGTGATTTTCTTTAAGCATTAGAATAAGTTTATAGGACGTTTTTGGACATCATAACAAGATTTTATACACTTATAATACAAAACGCCGGATTAAAATTTATATAACAATATTTAAAAAAATCTATAAAAACTAGGGTTTACTTCACCGGAGTGTATCCAACTTGTCACGAAAAGTTATTGTATGTATTGGACTTTGATTTTGTCCATTGTATGTATCAAACTTATAAAAACATACCATTTGATGTATTTGATACACTTTTGTGACAAGTTGGATACACTTTGTGAAAAGTTGGATACAGTTTCGTGTGTTTTGATAAGTTTGATACATACACTCGATAGTTTTGATATGTTTGATACATACAATAGAAAAATAGAGTTCAATACATACAATAAATTTTCGTGACAAGTTGGATACACTCCGGTGAAGTAAACCCTAAAAACTATATCTTATAAAAAAATATTAAATAAACAATGTTTTTATAACCTTATATAAAATATTTTTTTTGTTGTTAGTTTAATTTTTTTATAATTTGACTATATGTTAATAAGTTTACCTAATTAAGCGAACTTAATTTCCTATTTTAATTTCTCAACTCAAAAGACATATAAATTTATCTTACTTTTTTATTTTGTTAAACTTGATTTTTTTTTTGAATATAATTTTTATGAACTTATTAGTTTTTAAATAAATTTTTTGATATTTATTTAACTTTTAATAAATTTAATTTTTAATTAGATATATATAATATTTTTAATAGAAAGTTAAAAGAAACCATGAATTAATTAAATCTTAGAGAAGATTACAATTTTGGTCCCAAAGTTTATTTAAAAACAAGTTAGTCCTTCATAATTATTGTTAACTAACATTGTAAAGTAGACAGACCATGAGTGTTATGAAAATAAAAATTATGGACTATCAGTGTAGATAATTTGTTTTAGGATCAAATTCAAAATTTGAAACCACAAAAACAACCAATGTAATACACTTTATAAAAAAAGTTTACCGTATGTCTACCCCTCTAATACCCTAATTAAGTTTAGGTAGAATATAACAAAGTTAATTTGTTTGGTTACTTAAGTTTGGAATTTCAGTTGCATCAAGTTGTTAGGTTATTTAATTAAAACCACAAAAGAGATTTCTAAAAACTTACGCTTAGGTTGGTTAACCTAAAAATGCCAAACATCTAAAATTTTATCTATTTTAATCGTTAAATTATACTAATCTATAATTTTGTTGAAAACTAATATCAACACTAATTATTTTATTTTGTTCCTATGATTTATTAAAAATTTTGATTTTTGTTCTTATGGTTTAAAGATTGCGGTTTTCGTTCCTATAATTTGTAATTTATTGCTATTTTCATTTTTTTGATTTATAGCTTATTGTGATATTGGTCCATGCGGTTTAAAATTCTTTACTACTTTAGTCACTTATACTTTAAAAGTAGGAATTATTTTAGGGACAAAAATAGAGAAATTAGCCAACTTAGCCATCTCAAAAATAACTATAGGTCTCCTAACCAAATCCCTCAGAACCCCTTCTTTTGCGGAACCTCAATAAAAAGAAGAAAGAAAAAACTAAGGGGTTTTGAGGTTTCGCAAAATTTTGCTGAAGTAAGGGGGGTTTTTTGCTGACTTTTGCTGAAGTAGGGGGGATTTTGCTGACTTCTGCTGAAGTTAAAAAAAATCTTTTTATTGAGGTTCCGCAAAATAAGGGGTTTTGAGGGATTTTGCAGAACCTTTGCGGGATTTTGCTGAACCTCGTGGCCATGGAGTGCAAAGTGGTAAAGGGTTTGGTTAGGAGGCCAATAGTTATTTTTGAGATGGCTAAGTTGACTAATTTCCCACGAAAATAGCAATTAATTACAAATTATAGGGACAAAACAGAAATTTCTAAACCACAAGGACGAAAATTGAAATTTATAACAAACTACGGGGACTAAAATCAAAATTTACTCTATAAAGAAATGGTTGATACATATTGGATATCAATAACGACATCTGATCCTTTTTATTCAATGGTAATATTGTAAAACGTTATTCTTTCGATACTTAGGACCTGTTTGGTGATGGCTTAATGGACTTAATAACCCATATAGATTACTGAATAAGATGTATTTTGGTTGTGACTTAACTAGAAAGAAAGTAACTTATTCGCTCAGTTTTCTCTCATTTCTTCTATGCCTTAGTTGTGTAAAAGATGACCCCTACCCCTCTCGTAACACAAGACTTCCACTGTTTTTCACTGCCCCTGCTTCACCTTCAAAAGATATGCTATATTTGATCTGTCCATATCCTCCCTTCTCGTGCCCTTCTTCCTTGTTGTAGAGATGTTGTTTAAGAATTTATATAGAGGCATCCCTCTCGACAGAGCATCTCATCGGAGTGGTTGAAGAATGCAATCATTAGAATGCCTGACCATCTCATCCCACACAACCCTCTCACTAGAAAATCTCCTCTCTACTCTTCTCATCTCGCTACGTCAGATGTCAGATCATCTCCATATCGTGCACCCTCTTCCGGGTGTCATTTCTAGGGATTTTATGGATGGTTTTGCGTTTCCTTTTCCTGGTTTGATTTCGAGCCCAAGTTCCGACGACCCTCCGATTGATGAGGTCGCTCTGTGAGCAGAGTACCAAAGGACAAAGGAAGTGTCATCTTTTTGGGTTTGGCACGAGCCGAAATTCCCATTATGTTGTAACGAGGGAGTGTATATATCAGTAGCGGTTGGTTTGTATTCTCATCTAAAGGTATACACATCAATTATTTATACATCTTAATTGTCATAACTTAATTTTGGTAGCCAACAATTGTTGATTATGTGTCAAATGTCATATCATATAGGTAAATGAGTTGAGAGAGAATCTTCAAAGGATAGAAACGCAGTTAAAGCGCTATCAAGCAGAGTTAGAGCTTTAACGGAAACGCAAGGCAGATATGAAGGTAGAGCAGGCGTATGCAACCCAGTTAGCTGACTAGGTCGCGTTGACTTACCAACAAATGTTTCTACCATTTTTAACTCTCACCTTAATACAATATCATGTGTAATATTGAATCCAATTAGTATTTTCCTTTGCGTTTTTCATCCTCCCATTGAAAATCATCTCGTTTCTTTAATTCCATATGACTCAGAAGTAAGTCGTAAGGATCATAGTCAACACTTTCTTGCTACAGTTTTGAAGGCTCAAATTCGACTTCTCTTAACCATTAATGTCCTTTGAATAATTAAGTGATAACTAGCCACTTAATCACCTCTTATTTTTGATCAGGGCTATTTTTTTGAATTCAATATCGGTTTTAGCCAGATACAACCCGAAATTACAAAAATGCAAAACACGAAGATTGTAGATATGTGTATTGAATTTCCAGAACATCCTAAATCATTTAAATCGGGGCTTCATTGTATGAGATATGATTATAACTTCACAGTCTCACAAATCTGCCAACATCCTTTTTTTTATTTCTTTTTTTCGTTATGTCATGTCGTGCTCACTTCAATTGACGCATGTAAGTTGAATTTACATATTAGGGATAAAATAGACAATTATACATATTCAAACATTTTTCACTTTACAAAATAAACAGTCTTACTGATTTAACTTTCATACTTCAGCACCTCCTTTTAAAAAAGAGAAATGAAATAATACTTTAGACTTCTACACCTCTTATATGAAGAAAAAAAAAGTTATAGGGTTGGTTGCAATTACAAACCACACAATTCTAACAGACTATACAAACCAATCATAGTCATTCATCTAGTCTTATAAATATTTGATTTCATTATGTTTCCTAATGTAAAGCTATAATCATAATGAATGAATATTATCTTTTCCATATATATTTCAGTCTAATTAATGAACCCTGGTAATTATCCATAAATATCACTATTATTTCGTAATATAATGGTTTATATATATATATATATATATATAGGGGTGGGTTCAAATGTGAACCACTTTTTGGTTGTGAACGTGAGGACAACCGAGAGCGCGACACGTGGCACATGACTAGGCGCCACGTCAGATCCACGACGGATGACTAGGCGCGATTCATGGGAGGGCATTGAATTAAAGAGGGGGACCACACTCAAAGTCGTCACGTGTCGCGCTCTCGGCTGTCCTCACGTTCACAACCAAAAGGTGGTTCACATTTGAACTTTCCTCTCTCTCTCTCTCTCTATATATATATATATATAGAGAGAGAGAGATAAGGGGGTGTTCAAAGGAAAACCTCAAATAAATAGAAAATCGAGGAACACCCTCGTAACCCTCCATGGTATGCACAAGTTATTTACAATTTAAAAACAAACAAACCCTTAAAATTGGCAGTAGAATAAAACTGATCATAAAACAAACTTATTCTTTCGAATTCTCAGCTCTAGATTCGAGATCATTATATTGGTGTTGCATTACGCAACGATACGTGTCTACTATAGCAAAAACCAAGATTTACTTCTATTCCATTAAGTAGTTAGTTAAGTAATTAATATACACATAAAATATTCTAAAGACTACAAATATATAGAACTTGAAATATTTGAACTACAAATCTATAAGAAACCCACCACACTTTATTGGATAGAGTTGGGTTCCGTTGAAACCAAGCTGTTTCCGTAAGACCGGTGAGACCGACACTTTTTATATGAAACTTCACAGAAAAACACTGTGAAAAGGTTTAAAAAATCGAACATTCAACGTAAAAACATACTAAAAACACTATCGAGGAAAAAAAAACGAAACCTTCACACCTCAAAAAACTATGAAGGTAACAAATAAATCATTCGAACCTGCACCCCAAAAAACACCAGGAACGTAACATTTACAATGTTTTTACGATGAATGTTCGGTTTTCTTTAACCTTCACAGTGTTTTGTTGTGAAGTTTCATGTAAAAAGTATTGGTATCACCGGTCTCACGGAAAATGTTTGGTCTTACTTGAATCTAAGTCTTAATGTATATCACGTTGCTATATGTGATGTGGGGCACCTGAACAAACTGGAGGGATATTTTTACCAATTACTTTGGGCTTGACGTTAGAACACTCAGAGATGGCAGCTCCTCCTTCTTTAGCTCCCTTGTATGTCAAGTTGATATCAGACACCTCTATGTTGTCGCATGGTATTCCTTGGCTACAAGCAATCTTCAAAGCCACCTTCGTTGCTGATGTACCCCTGATCTTCTTGAAGCTCACATTCCATATTTTCACTTTCGATGGAGCACCAGCTTTCTATTAATTAGTCATAAAACAATCCAAAAATAGTACTTCAACTGATCTATAATTATATATATATATAGAGAGAGAGAGAGAGAGAAAGAAAGAAAGTTAGCTTTTTTTGTTAACCATATATTTTGTATAAACCATGTTAACCAAAAATGGAGCAATAGGATTTCTTTTTTCTTTCTCACATGTAGAGCACCTTTCCATATTTTAGAAAGTAACTTCTATATTTTAGGAAGTAATTAAAAACGGTTAAATTAGGCAATTAATCTAAGTCATTGGTGTAAATGATCTACGGTGGTGGTTAATGGTTAACATACTTAATGCAAAATGCATGGTAATTAGCAAACAAAAGGAACCCTAGAGTTGTGAGTGCGTGTTTGAACAATTAGTACGTAATATTGGTTTGATACCTTGCAATTTCTACTAGCGCAATATTCTTGATCGATCAATATGGGATTTCCCACGTTGTTCATGATGATATCATCGAAATGTATGTCGGTGGCCGTTCCTGGGGGAGAATTACGCCAGGTCTTGATCCTGACTCCGTTGCTGGTTCCGGTGATGGTGCAGTTCTTGACCCAGATTCCTTGTACTGGTTTTTCATTTGCATATTTGCCCAAGCTTCCAATACTGATGCCATGGCCAGGTCCACATGTCAACTTCTCCAGGTGGACGTTCTTGCTTCCATCTCCAATAGAAACGCAATCATCACCGGTCTTTATGTTAGAATTCGTGATGTTGAGCCCGTTTACGTGCTTGATGTGAACTCCATCTGTGTTGTCGCTGTCAGCCGGTGCAACTGCTGTAATATGATCAAGGTTGGTGTTATCACAACCATGTAGGCTCATGTGAAAGAATTTGCTATTGAGAGATGTTACGTCTTTTAGCAATGAATTCTTGACCAAACTAAATTTGAGATTCTGAGATATGAATGAATGGAGAAATTAATTAACATCATCCCATATAATCAACAAGTTTAAAAGAAACACTAGCTACTACTTACGACCGGTAAATGGCAATTATCATTATCGCCGCATTTGGGATTCTTCCATGCTTCGTGGCCTTGGCCGTCAAAAGTACCACCAATCATAGTCAACCTATCGATATGCTCAAATAGTATCCATTCATCGGATTTGAACCTGGCAAGCTCAGGTGGGGCCCTGATAGTGGCTCCAATGGCCTTGATCTCAACTGGACCCTTACATGGACCACTAAACTGGATCGGAGGAAATACCATATAAGTCCCTGGTGGTATCAACACCGAGCTCGGTCATGGTCCTCCTGCGCATGCTTCTCTCCAAGCTTTATCTAGTGCCTAATAATCAAATATCGACATTTTTATTCACAAAGAGTTGGGTTTATACGAGAACCCTGCGTTATTAGTATAAAAAAGAAAACGGATGTTAATGTAAACAATCATACAAGATTCGTTAAGTTATATAATTCTGGTTCCGCCCCTGAATTATTATTATCAATATAATTTAATTATATAACTTTTTAAAAAATAATACACGAATTTTAATATATTAAATACTGAATTAATGGAATCTATCTAAACATATGGTTTCTAAAAGATAATTCATTAATTTTAATTACATATTTTGAATAGGTTAATTAATACATAATATACAATGAGGGTTATAAATAAAATTTTCAAAAGTAATACAGATAAATATAAAGTATGATGTAAGTGAAAGGTTAAATATGTAAATATATAAAAGTTTAAAATAGAAAATAAAAAACCAATATGTAAAAATAGTGGGTCATCTCAAAACACCCATATTTTTACAAACCTTTTCAAAAGACCCTTATTTCTACCAACACTTTTCCTAACACACCTATATCTGCAAAAACCTCGAAAAAAATGGAGGCTTACGACTTTGGCCGCGATTTAAGTTGCGAGGCAAAGTCCCACGAATCTTGTATGATTGTTTACATTAACATCCGTTTTCTTTTTTATACTAATAACACAGGGTTCTCGTATAAACCCAACTCTTTGTGAATAAAAATGTCGATATTTGATTATTAGGCACTAGATAAAGCTTGGAGAGAAGCATGCGCAGGAGGACCATCACCGAGCTCGGTGTTGATACCACCAGGGACTTATATGGTATTTCCTCCGATCCAGTTTAGTGGTCCATGTAAGGGTCCAGTTGAGATCAAGGCCATTGGAGCCACTATCAAGGCCCCACCTGAGCTTGCAAGGTTCAAATCCGATGAATGGATACTATTTGAGCGTATCGATAGGTTGACTATGATTGGTGGTACTTTTGACGGCCAAGGCCACGAAGCATGGAAGAATCCCAAATGCGGCGATAATGATAATTGCCATTTACCGGTCGTAAGTAGTAGCTAGTGTTTCTTTTAAACTTGTTGATTATATGGGATGATGTTAATTAATTTCTCCATTCAATCATATCTCAGAATCTCAGATTTAGTTTGGTCAAGAATTCATTGCTAAAAAACGTAACATCTCTCAATAGCAAATTATTTCACATGAGCCTACATGGTTGTGATAACACCAACCTTGATCATATTACAGCAGTTGCACCGGCTGACAGCGACAACACAGATGGAGTTCACATCAAGCACGTAAACGGGCTCAACATCACGAATTCTAACATAAAGACCGGTGATGATTGCGTTTCTATTGGAGATGGAAGCAAGAACGTCCACCTGGAGAAGTTGACATGTGGACCTGGCCATGGCATCAGTATTAGAAGCTTGGGCAAATATGCAAATGAAAAACCAGTACAAGGAATCTGGGTCAAGAACTGCACCATCACCGGAACCAGCAACGGAGTCAGGATCAAGACCTGGCCTAATTCTCCCCAGGAACGGCCACCGACATACATTTCGATGATATCATCATGAACAACGTGGGAAATCCCATATTGATCGATCAAGAATATTGCGCTAGTAGAAATTGCAAGGTATCAAACCAATATTACGTACTAATTGTTCACACACGCACACACAACTCTAGGGTTCCTTTTGTTTGCTAATTACCGTGCATTTTGCATTAAGTATGTTAACCATTAACCACCACCGTAGATCATTTACACCAATGACTTAGATTAATTGCCTAATTTAACCGTTTTTAATTACTTCCTAAAATATAGAAGTTACTTTCTAAAATATGGAAAGGTGCTCTACATGTGAGAAAGAAAAAAGAAATCCTATTGCTCCATTTTTGGTTAACATGGTTTATACAAAATATATGGTTAACAAAAAAAAGCTAACTTTCTTTCTCTCTCTCTCTCTATATATATATATATAACTATTTCTAAGGGGTCAGATTCCTATAGAAAAACCTCTCCGAGAAACTAACTCTACAATGCAGGCCTCAAAACCAACGCACCAAAAGCCGATTCGGGTAAAGGTAATTCCCGGTTCGGGGAATGCCAATTCCCGATTCGGGAAATATCACACTCCATCCTTGGAAAAATTTTCTAAGTTAGATCCCCTAATCCGACTCAAAGGAAACGAGGTCAAAATAACGACTCAACTAGCCAAATTCCCGATTCGGGAAAGGCATAAGGGAAACAAAACGCAACACAAATCCCAAGTCGGGAAACATGATTCCCCGACTCAGGAATTATAAGTTCCGGTTCGGATTACATGATTCCCCGACTCGGGAATCATAAATCCCGATTCGGGTTTTATGATTTCCCAATTTTAACACGACCAGGTTCGAAAAATGATCTAAATCTTGGTGAAAACTGACCCAATTGGATCCGAAGCAATTCTAGAATGTTACCAAACCAATCCTATATCAACCTAGATAAATTTCACGCAAAAATAACATCGTAATCTTACCTTGGTGATGAAATCCGGACCTCGAAGATGGTAATGACTCAAACTTGATCTCCAAGCAACACACACTAAACACACACTAAAAGTTTTCCCCAAAAAGGTAAAAACCCTAGCTTAATACTATAAATAGTATGGGCTAAAAGGCTAAGCCCATACCATTTATGGTATAAGCCCAACTATCAAACTTTACCCCAATTGTCACAATTCACCCCTAAGGTTCAAATTCTTTTCAAAATTGGTCATCTTTAACGAGTAACTAACTTTAGATCTAACTTCTAAACTCTGGTCATTACAACACTCCCCCCTTAAAGGAATTCCGTTCCGGAATTCAATCGCTAAAAAGGAAGGGGTATTTCGCTCGCATCTCGGATTCAACTTCCCACGTAGCCTCCTGACCCTTGTGGAAATTCCACTGGATCTTAACCAAACTGATCTCTTTGTTCCTAAGCTTACGGATCTTTCGATCCGTCACGGCAACTGGTTTTTCTACGAAGTTCAACTTACGATCCACTTCAATATCTTGGAGCGGTATTGCTGTCTCTGGGTCTGCCAAACACTTTCTCAAGTTAGACACATGGAAAGTGTTGTGAGCTCCTCCTAGTTCGACCGGTAGGTCCAACTTGTACGCCACGGCTCCAATCCTTTCAGTTATCTTGAATGGTCCTATATAACGAGGACTTAACTTCCCTTTCTTTCCAAAGCGAATAACTCCTTTCTAAGGAGACACCTTAAGCATAACCTGGTCCCCGACTTGAAATTCAATATCCTTCCGGCGCTTGTCCGCATAACTCTTCTGTCGATCTCTAGCCGTCTTCAGTCGCTCCCGCACTTGGTTGATCTTATCCGAAGTAATTTGGACAACTTCCGGTCCGGCAAGCTGCTTTTCTCCGACCTCATTCCAACACAATGGTGTCCTACACTTTCGCCCATAAAGTATCTCGTACGGTGCTGCCTCGATACTCGCGTGGTAACTGTTGTTGTAGGCGAACTCGATCAATGGTAGATGATCTTCCCAAGAACCTCCGAAGTCTAAAACACATGCTCTCAACATGTCTTCCAATGTTTGGATAGTTCGCTCACTTTGCCCGTCCGTCTGTGGATGATACGCGGTACTTAGGTTGACCCGCGTTCCCATTTCTCGCT